>JAHWFO010006271.1:448751-460837 GCA_023313115.1 Rhysida immarginata
TCTATTTCCGTGCTTATTTCATAACACTTTTAGTATTGTTGGTTAATACGAAATACGAATAATACGAAAAAATTTCTTGGTCCCCACGATTTCGTATTAACGAGAATTGACTGTATTTATTATTAAATGGCCGATAATAATTTGGTGTTATGTTCTGAGCAAAACGGGGGCTATTTTGCATCACCTAAATTTAGTGCAAAGTGACCTCTCAGTATTTACTTTTACTTTGTTTTAAACTTAATTAAGTGGAGTATCAATCTTATTAAGTTCAAAATTGCTAACAGATTACTGTTGCTTTAGCAGGAAGCAATATGGAGATTATTCCAATGTAACGCTGTAAGAATGCTTGGAATCGATAAGAAATGGAGCATTTACTCAGCGCAAAGCTGTAGAACATTTTAATAAAGTTAGAAAAACAATAAACCATAATATAATACAACAACATGTGTAAATAATTTCTTGCTGTAATTGACATTTTCATATCAATAAGCAAACGTGTGCTTCTTATTTGTTAACAATATAATAGTAAATTTCATACCAATTTCTTAGCATTTTTACACTGTTAAATGCTATTATTTCCCCCTCCCCCTTTCCCCACTTTTGTGAATTTTTGATTATTTTTTTTTCCTTTAATACTTAAAAAATTTACTACTTCCTGTCAGTCTCCTCTAGTGCTAAACAGTAGCACAATAAAATTTAAGTGGGGATACATTGCATCAAGGTATTGTCATGCTTGAATTTAATTAGTATATTAGATGGTGCAAAGTAACCAATAGAACTGTTTTTACATTGTCTTATAATATGCAAATATTATCAAAATTCATTTTACAAACTTGCTCCGTCTTGCATGAGCTTTCTTTAATGAACTCAAAAACAATGCAAAAGTAACACTGTTTTACAATACCTAAAATACTGGTTATATTCATTATACTCGTACATTCATAATTTTAATGATAATTCTGGCAACAGATGTTTTTAGTAGTCAATAGAACTGTTAAGTATTACGTCAGTTCCTGGCCAGTTGCCTAGATTCCAAACATTAGGTTTAACAATGTGATGAAATGCCATTGAAAACCATAAAGACGTTAAACCTAAGTTAGGAATCGCTAGACAATGGACCAGGAACTGACGTCGCCACTTACCAACTCTATAGGGAAACTACCTTCTACCCAGGTGGGAGTGAGAGTCAAGCAAAAGCCACGTTAGGATACATGGGGGGAGGGAGGGGGTCAAAAGAGGCGAAAATGGGACCATGTGGTTTATAAATCCTCCCTAATTAGATAAAATTTATTTAAACTCTGAAATAATTTTTTTCAGGAAATTGCTTCCTCTGCTAAAAATCACAGAACAAATTTGCTATAAATTGCGATAGTGTCTTCATGTACAGTCATTGTTAAGCATACATCATGTTTTAAAACTTTTAGATTCATATCAATAAGCTTTTAATTCACTGCCTCTTTTGGCCTTTTTAACATGGCAGCCTTTTCTCAAACTGCTCCAGACAAAACATGGAGTTTTCTTGGTAGCAATTCAAAATGGAAGAGCTGTAACTTATTAGTGTGCATTATGTTATGGGAAGGAAAAAAAACAAAACTACCTGACGTTCTCATTTTTTTTAATATTACTAGGGTTTAAATCATATTTCATATTGAATTAATATAAATACACATGATTTAATAAAATGTGCAAGAATGAGTACAGAGTAGAACCTCGGTTATTCATCGGGAGCGGGACCGGGATAATGACAGATACGGGAAATAACTGATAATAGAATATGAACAGGTTTTGGCAGTTTATATTGCAAAATTTATTATACATTCTATACATTACTTACATGTATTTACATGCATACACATTACTTTTTGAAAAGTCAGTAGTCGCGTTCACAACTTCTTAACTTTTCTCACTTCTTAAGTCACTTTCAGTGATGTCATTTTGAGGAAAGCGAAGTCTCAAAAGTGACTTTTTTGAAAGCGAGTCAGTACCCATTTTCCCCTCTGTTTTTCTTACTTTTCTGGCTTTACAGCTACTAACTTCCGGTTTAGTGGTAGCCATATTGAATTGCAGCATCGCTCGTTTTGATGATTGCCCACCGATAAAGCTTGTAATTTAAAGGCACAAGTAACGTATTTAACATTCTAAATTTTGTTGGTTATAAATTAAGGAATAATAAAACCATGGAGAACAAAAAAGAATATTTTTCACAATCAGTAAGTCACTTACTTTTTTCAAAACAATTTCAATATGTTCATGTTATTTATGGCTGACGTAGTTTTAGATGCAAAAGTAACAAAAGCAGCAAAAGTGATATTTTCACTTCCGGTTTCATTCACAATGAAAACCTATTTTCTTTGCTTTTCAAAAGTCACTTTCACATTAAGAGAAAGGATGTGAATGAGACTAGTTATTTTTCTCTGCTTTAGGGAATTTCTAGCTTTTTTAGACAATTGATTGCATACATTATGCAAAAACAATATTTGTATTGCTTAATTCTGCTTAAGATAAAATAAATAAAAGAATCTTTGACCACCACAAAAATATAAAAGGAAAAATACGACCTTATCCTGTAGGCGCTTTTCGAGGGTAAAGCTCTCATCATTCAGCCGGTAAAACAGGGAGTAACCAGGAGAAAACCCGAAGATACTGATTGTAACATAAACAGAGCGGGTATTTATAGAGAAATACGGCCAATAATAAAAAAGAACAGACGTACTCTTAACTGAAAAATTCAATGGTTGGATAGGTCGACCCACCACTGAATCAGTTGAGAGTCGCTGATTGGCCCTTTATCCGAATTAAGTGACTTATTGCTGTTTGTAGACTGAATCGCTATACTCTCAAAGCCGTCCAGGAATCGTTTCTTATTTATTGACTTTAAAAGTTTAACATGTTCAATGGAAATGCTGTGTCCTGTGTCCAGTGAGTGCTTGGTGATGGCAGAGAGGTTGCTTCTGCCGAATTTCCTGTGGCGCAGATGTTCTTTAAAACGGGTTAAAATGCTGTGAGACGTCTGTCCTTGGTAGATCTTCGGGCATTGAGGGCATTTAACTTCATAAATCTCTGACTTTTGGAGTGGGGGAACTTTATCCTTGGGGTTGCCTAATAAAAATCTTGCTTGATTAGGGTTGCTGAAAGAAAGGGAAATATTACGAGCATACTCAAGAATTCGAGCCAGTACTTCCCTGATATTTGGTACCGTTACGTGGACGACGTATTTGCCATCTTCGATACCAATGTTTGCAATATTGATAAGTTTGTAGAATATCTTAATGACTATCTCTGTACCTTATAACCGACAGCTTGTCAAAGGTCTCAATACAGTTTTCAAAGCTCATAATATTTCCCTTTCTTTCAGCAACCCTAATCAAGCAAGATTTTTATTAGGCAACCCGAAGGATAAAGTTCCCCCACTCCAAAAGTCAGGGATTTATGAAGTTTAAATGCCCTCAATGCCCGAAGATCTACCAAGGACAGACGTCTCGCAGCATTTTAACCCGTTTTAAAGAACATCTGCGCCACAGGAAATTTGGCAGAAGCAACCTCTCTGCCATCACCAAGCACACACAGGACACAGCATTTCCATTGAACATGTTAAACTTTTAAAGTCAATAAATAAGAAACGATTCCTGGACGGCTTTGAGAGTATGGTGATTCAGTCTACAAACAGCAATAAGTCACTTAATTCGGATAAAGGGCCAATCAGCGACTCTCAACTGATTCAGTGGTGGTTGACCTAACCAACCATTGAATTTTTCAGTTAAGAGTACGTCTGTTCTTTTTTATTATTGGCAGTTTTTCTCTATAAATACCCGCTATGTTTATGTTACAATCAGTATCTTCGGGTTTTCTTCTGGTTACTGCCCGTTTTACCTGCTGAATGATGAGAGCTTCGCCCTCGAAAAGCGCTTACAGGATAAGGTCGTATTTTTCCTTTTATATTTTTGTTGTGGTCAAAGAGTCTTTTATTTATTTTATATTATTACTTTTATCCACATTTTCTTCCCCTTTTATTTTTTCTGGTTGTTGTGCAATTTTTTGCCAACTCTCGTAAAGTCTTTTAAGATTCTGCTTGATTATCAAGTCAATCAATGAATTTCGATAACAGTTTCAGCTTCACTATGCAAAACTGAAAACTTTTGCCACACTCTTAGTGGAGGCATTCATAACTCCTCTAGCAACCACCTTGCAAGAGCGACAGATAATAGTACGTGATAGATACTTGGGTGATGGATAATTGAGGTTCTACTGTGAAGGATAATAATACATTTCTAGCAATAAAAATTTGGAAAGACGTGAAATTTGAAAAGACCTAAGTTTTTTTAATGAAATATTTATGAATTTTCTTGAAGTTTTACTGACATCAACATAAATTTGTGTAAAGCAGTAAAATAAACAAGAACCTAAACAAAGAAAGTTTGTTCAATTTGTAAATCAATTCCTATAAAAAAATACTTAAAAATATTTTATCACGGAATTGTTATCAGAAATTAAATGAAGAACTAGTTTCCAAAACCTGCTTTCGTTATCTGTTAACGAAACTAGAAAAAGTGTAAAGCTTTTACAAATGTTTCTGAAAGAAAGCTCATTTACCATGAGACATTTTACCTTGGAAAATATTTGGCTATGTCGAGTGGGTCATAAGGTTACCAAAACCCTTGATAACCTTAAAACCTTGGATTTTGGAAAGGAATCCTTCAAATGGAAATCAAAATATTTAATAATAATGGAAAACAAAATATCTAATTAGATAACTAAATAATTTCCATAATATTGAGAGTCCCAAGCCAGTCTCTGGATTTAAGATGAATTGCTTGAAAAGAGGAAGTTTCCAAAGTGATTGAAACCATTCCTGTAATGCTGGCATATGCTATAAGACTAAATGTTCAAGTAACACCTTAGTATTATCATTTTGTCACACATTCATCTCTTGAAAAAAATTAATGATGTTTTTTATTATGCTGATGCTTATGGTCATCAAGTATTATATCATATTATTCCTTCTGAATGCACTACAGAAGATCTAAAAAGTGCCATATTTAGACTAGCATGCAGATTGATTTTTTTATCCTACTCGAATGGATTGTCTTTTGCTGGATTACTTAACCATGATAAGAATCATAAAGATTAAGAAATACTGGATACATTATATTCTTTAGATGATCTGATAAAATAATGTTCCCATTGTAGTCTGAAGTTTTTCTAAATCATGTAGCATAAAATGCTGCAATTTGTTTCTGCAGTTCTAATAACTTGTCCTTGAATTACTCCTGTATTTAAGACATTAGCCGTTTTGATGTTAGTTTTGTGTTAAATTAACATTTAAAACAACAGATAAAGAACTAAATTTATTTACAAGGAATCATCAAGAATAGCCCTTATAAAAATTAAATTTCTAAGGCAAATGTTTTCTTTTTTTTAAATTAAAAATTAGCTAATGTACTTCAAAAAATAGGAAGAGTTCTCACCTGATGTTGATGTACATGGTGAAGACAATGAAGGTGGTAAAGTTCCTACACTACCAAACATTGAATGTAAATTAAAGTGGGGAGGGAAAAGCGGACTACCAAATGCTGGATACGAACTTGCTAAATTATTGTAATGCATATATAACGGTGCATTCACGGGAGAACTTTCAAAGAGAGACTGCCCTGAAAAATAATTATATAAAAGAGCTAAATGCAAAAAAAAAAAAAAAAAAAGAAATGTAGTTTTAAAATATTAAAACAGTTTAACATATAGTTTCAATATTAAAACAGTTTAACAAAAGACCTGGAGTCTAAAGTCAATTCTTACAAAAAAGTAAATTTATAAGCACATAAAAAAAAAAAAAAAACAAAAAAAATGGGGGGGGGGGACCATTAATCCACAAGGAGAACTGAAGATGACTATTTTTTTCTTTTCTTATTTTTGTCTCCCACCACTGAAGATGACTATTTGGTAGCCAAAACACGTACCCAGTATTTCAATTCTCCTTGTGGATTAGATGTTCCCCCATGGTTAATAAGCACACAAGACAAAAAATTAGACTCCTTTACGAAAATGGCATATCAAGGATGCTATAGCAGAGAAAGCCCCAACAGAAATCTGAGTTTATCAACTATTGCAAAAGCAGGCATATGGCCTGTAGTTTTAGTATTAATCCAGTTTCATGTTTGTTGGTGTAGTATGGGCCGAAAACAATCCTTGATACAAATTACAAAAAAGGCATACACCCTCATTTGATGTGGGGATATCATTGGATAATCTAAACAAACAAGTGTAAAGGAAATAGATAAATTTACTGAAGAATTACACAAGAAAGAGACATGTTTTTTGGCAGTCTACATCAAGAGAATTGTGGCCAAAAGTAAAGTGATCCCAGACAAGGGGCACCGATGACGATAGTGAAAGTGAGGGCGGGAAAAAACAAAAAAAAACATGGCGGCATGCTGGAAGCAAAATCGTTAACACCAATCGCCAAAGAATTTCAGTTACAGTAGTGTTATTAAGCACAGAACCTTAATTTTGCTGTAGAATTATTCATCTCGAAATAACTTATTTTGCTGCTTACCACAAATATTTATTTTATTTAAAATTATAAAGCGCCATGATACATACCTCCTACCAATGTAACATTCTCGGCCGCTGGCCCCATTAGATTCACTCGACACTGCTCGAGAACCTTGCCCTCATTTTACTCGCGAATATACGACATCAGCCCCAGAAAATTTATAAAGATTACCAAATTAATTAAAAAAATGAAATAATAAACTAAGGAAATGATTATTAATTCCTATATAAGATTTCTTTTTACTGGAAGCCAATTAGCCAATTTTAATAATCTCTTTTTAAAAAATAAGTTTTAGAAATTTGAGAATCCATTCAATTGTTGCCTGCTGCTATTTCATAGGGAATAGTTCCATTGCTTTCATGTGATGTGGATTCATACTTATTGTTGAGTGGTGGAGGACAGGAGTTCCGTCACACACCACTTTAACTATGGCATAACAATGGTGTCTTTGTATGGCTATGTGCGCTGAAATATTTTCTTTTTCGTGGTTTATTTTGAAAGAAACAAACTTTCTTAAGTTGCAAGTATCAATATTTAGCTTTAGGTGAGTAACTTATTTCAATTTGGTGGGAATCTTTAAAGTACAGGTTCATATGGTTCTCTTGTAAGTGGTAAGTTTAGTGTCAAACAACCACTTTGAAAGCAGGCAATCTTCAATGATGGACTGCACTAACAGATTTCAAAATGTACACCGAAAAGGGATCTGCATATCCTGGATATTTGAAGTCTAGTACCATGCAAAAGGCCCTTTCTCACAAGTGGTCACAGAGCAGCACAGTTCCAGTGGATTAAATCAAAGCCATGTGGAAGGGGGAGTGTCCCTGAAATTGACCATCTGGCCAACTAATTCTGTTGCTTGAGGGACTTGGCAATTGGGACCACCTACCCCCAACCCCCCCTCCCAATAATATCTTGTGCACGGCCCTGGATTAAATGATACAAGAACTATACTCCAGATGAGTGAAAATATATCATGTGTCCGATGACCCTCGTTACTGTCTTTTAGTAATGATGATCAGTATGGAGTAGATAAAAAGAAGCTTTCCAAGAAGATTCCATACAAATTACAGTACATCCTGGCCAGAGGCCCATGATGTTTTCATGAGTTCCACCTACAATGAAATGGGGTATTTGGTAGAGGTGACTGCACTTGAAACAGTAGGGAAATATTTGGTTTCTGGACTTGCCAAGTGCTGCCATTTGTTCAGCATTTTCAAAAGTCTCTTATTATAGATAACCAATGTTTCCAAATGACTACTGCTGCGTGCATAGGACTAAAATTTGCTTGTTACAGCAAACGTTGTCACGCCTTGATGACCAAACTAAAAAGTCCCCAGATTTTGAATCTACTTCTAAAAAGAGTCAAGTCCAACATAAGACATCCAACCAATCTCGCCAAACATACAGGATCTTCACAATATTGTCACCTCAGGGTTGCATCTAGCAAAATGGCAGGGCAGGGAAATGAACAATAATCAGGGCACATTTGGTCAGAAAGTAGGGAAAGTCAGACACATAAGCGCACATTATAATGGTTAGTTTAAATAAATCCAACGAAAAAGGACAGGGCGTGCTCAGAAAGGGCAGGGCACGTTGCAAAAGGGCAGGGCGCCACGCCCTTCTATTCCAGCCTAGATGCAACACTGCACCTGTATTTACACACCCATACGAGTTAATGACAAAAAGAACCAATGTGATTTTTACCTGTGATTTGGGCAATGGAAGAAATAATGAGATTGGGTAAAACAAAATGCCAGAAACTGTACATACTCTAACACAATAAAAATAAAATGAAAACACTTTTCTGCCTACAGTTTTCATTTTCAAATTATTAAACTATACACTTATATATCTATCTATCTATAATATATATAAAAGTAAGAGCCAAAATATATACACTCATCATGAAATCTCCGTAACTATGAACCTACAAACTTAAAATTTGGCAAGTATATTTCTCTTGGCTTCTAGGTGCTTGCTAAGAAAGGATTTTATTTTTTATTTTTTCCATTCCATTGTAGTTTGTTTTTAAAATTCAATTAACCTGGAGCTGAATGGGTTTTCTGCCAGCGTTACAAAAATTGTGACGCTTGCTTTGTTTAATGAAGAGTTTTGTGATTGTTCCAAGTCTTTCGCACAGAAATAGAGCATATCTTTTATATGAATGGGATTATTGCCAGCTTTAAGCAAATTGTGACATCGTTGTTTGTTTAATGAGTTCTTTTGCGATCTTATGTCAATGGAGAAAGTTTGTATAGATTCGGAAAAACTTAACCTGATAGCACCAATAAGATAGCATGGCTATTATCTGCTCTCATCAATATTTTATGATTTAACTCTGCTGAGCTAAAACTATTATTTACTTTGATTCATTTTTTTTTTATTCTATTGTCTTGAAATGTAGTTGATCGATGTCGGCGGTATTGTTACGTTACAGCAAGTGGTGCCTATGCAACCGAATGGGGCCTTCTGTTTTCTTCATTAGCATATTTAGTGTATGGCGATGATATACGAGGAAGAAAGATCAGGACCCAAATCGTTCAGCGCATTTCCCATAATTGGCAGCAGTTCAAACCCTTTTACTATGATGTCTGCTGGAGATCCTTACAAAATCAAGCAAGCATATTTTAGCAAAATATCTAAACACGAAACTTATGGTACTACCAGTGAACTAAATACAGCCGGAGGGCTTTTATACTTTGAATGGGAATTGTCTCATCAAAGTGGAAGCTCTTGATGGAGTGAAGAGGCTGAAGTTTTCGGGCGATTTAATAAGAGGTCATTTTGATGTTCTAACAGCACCACAGAAAGAAAGTTTTTGACAAACCCCAATAATGCTTCTGAGAAATCTTCCTCTGCCTAAAATGTGCAAGGACACTCGCCTTCAAGTACAATCATTGAAAAGGAACATTATTGAGGCAACCATTATTACTGGCATTAGTTAAGGGGGGACAGTACTTATTCCACGGATTCTGCTCATACAATCAGATTACCATTTCTATTTCAAACAAGTGCAATTCCCCGTAAAATTATTCTTTGCTACAAGAATAAAACAGGCACAGGAACAGACTCTTGATATGGTTGACACAGATCTATGGAAAGACTTTTTCCCATGGCCAATTATATGTTGGCTGCTCAAGTGTTAGCTGTGCTAAAAATTTGATAATTTTTAAACCTGAAGGCCTAACATCAAATACAGTGTACAAAGAAATTCTTTGAAGCTTTGGACTGTTCATAAAAAGACTTCCAGAAAAAAAGTATCCACAATGAGCTAAATTAATGGGTTTGAATATCAAATTCAAGAAAAAAATTATTTTGCTCAGGATGGCCCCTTGAGTTAAATTAACAACCTTTTTCAACCCAATTCTATGACATAAAACAGGTTAGTTATTTTAGCCCTATTTTTGACTCTCTTGATAATTATCAAGGGGGGTTTAAAAATGTTTAAAATTTATCAATGTGTTACCTGAACAGGAGTTAAAACAACAAGACTTTCGTGCAGGAAATTCTAAAAGTCATTCTTTGCTATTCCAAATCATTCTAAATTATCCTGGGCAATGCCTGGTATTAATGCTAGTTTTTATATATAATGAAATGTTATGGGAAGAGTCTATTTTTTGTGCAATGTGCTTATTAATTTATTGTAAAGACTATATTTAATAGCATAATAAAATTCTTGGGACCATGAAAATGTTTAACAAATTTTGCAATATTCTGGAAAAGAGGACCATTAAAAAAGCAGAATAAGGAGCTGTATTTTTAACAAGGAATACAATAAGTGGAAGAAACATTAAAGATAGCACAGATTTAAGCTTCAAAATTTAGAATCATAATTGTTCCCTTATAATGCACAGAATGGAACATACCCAAGCTAAACTCAAACAATCTAATAGGAAGACTTTTAAGATTCTTACAAGTCCTTCGCAAGTGATAACCATATGAAAACATGGTGACTTTCGATTGTCTTTATATTTGGTGCTAGATAGATATCGCATTATGTTGCCCAAGTGATAACAATTCTAAGATTCTCCAAGAAAATTATGTAAAGAGTACCCCTCTATAACGAAAAACAAATGGTAGATAATGACACACATAATAGATCATGGTATAGTGATGCATTTTGTCCCTATGAACATGGGTCTGAATTTGAATGCTAACTGAGATATGAACAGAAATAAAATGCTGCCACCAAGTCAACAAGTTAATAACTCAGGTTTTGCAAGGCTTAGGATAATGAATTTTGGAGGAATAATAAGGGTACATAAAACTGTGTATATCGTTAAAATTTGATCGTATTCCAACAAGTAGTTTCCGAGTTATGCATTTAAAACCGTAACAGTGCTCACACGCGAGTACTAACCAGCAGATGTTACAATGTTGAGTGCGTAACTCGGAAACCACTTGTTGGAATTCGATCAAATTTTAATGGTATACACAGTTTTATGTACCCTATTATTCCCCCAAATTTCATCATCCTAGATGTTATAGAACACGAGTTATTAACATGTTGATCTTGGTAGCGGCATTTTAATTTCTGTTCATATCTCGGCGTTCAAATTCAGACCCATGTTCATAGGGAGAAAATGCATCACCATACCATGATCTATTATGTGGATCATTATCTATCATTTGTTTTTCGTCACAGCAGATGTACCAGCATCCAACAAACATCTTCCAAATCAATTGGTGCCATCTACCATCAGGATTGACCATCAACGTAAGTAGGTTTTGGAATTTACTTATCAAATGAATATAGACAGTACTGTGGAACTAGAGTTAGAAGTTGGAACAAATGATGCGTTGTATTGGGTAGCATGTGTGTGATTAGAAGAAGCAATTGCTTTGTCCGTGTTGCTAAAGTGTGACATGTTTTCAAGCCATCAGACAATAGCAAATGGATATCGATCTTATATCGTATAGTGTTTTCTGAAATCGCATAATGAAAAATTATTAAAATATCTAGAGATATCAAGTGCAAATAATTCTTTTAAGTGTTTAATCAGTTCTTGCAGTTGTTCATAATAAAATTTTGTTTTCAAAATCAATTAAATAAGTAAATGGATTTTATATTACATGGGTTTTATTTTACAAAACTGTTTCAACCCCAGCAAATAATCCAATAAATTAAGAGAAATAAACCAATGCTATTAAATCAGGTTAAAATTAAGTATTTAAAAATTAATCATTATGTCAGTAATAGCATTTCTCTCCTAACTTATATAAAACATGAACATTTTCATTAAATTTTGGAAAAAACATGCCTAATGAAGACATGCACTAAGACTTTATCAGCCAAGTTGTCATTAAGCAAGTATGTCATGATAGCTTTGAACAGCCTTTCGAGTCACTTTGTTTGCTTCAAGTCTACGTCACGTTTGCTCCTTAAATTGACGTTGGTGTATAAAATGCCCTGATGCTACAGCAAATCGCATTTTTATTATATTTTGGTTGATGGAGGAGGATATTATACCTAAGGCTTTACTAGGGGCGCAAGCCAAAAATAAAAAAGGTTGGAAAATGGTGCCTACTCTTATAA
>JAHWFO010006271.1:460937-491677 GCA_023313115.1 Rhysida immarginata
TAAGTAGATCACTTAGTATAAGAGTTACTGATTTTTTTTTTTATTCCTCCATATGCAGCTTTTCATCCTTGTTATCAATAAATAATACTTCAGCCTGTAAGCATACCTTTCAAGAGTCAAATTAAGGAAATGACACCTGCAATCAAATTTGGACAGGTAGCAACAGAATTCCTAGAATCAAGAAACTCAGAATTGTCAGCACTAAATTCAGAAATTTTTATCCACAACAACTCTGAAATCTATTTCTGGGATGCAATAGAACATCCAAAAAATAAATGCACCTTTCGTTCATTGTATAAAGAGACCTATGCATCGAAAGCGGATTGATTATTACCAGAATTCTATTATAGTTCAATGTTTAATACAACAAGTAAAACAAGTTTTTACCTGTCTCAATCATAGCTCTCTGATGGGTAGGAGAATTAATTTTCTCTGGATCCATCTCTTCTCTGCCTACAATTAAATTATGAATCAATATTAATATGAAATATGAAAAAAGTAAAACTATTAAAATGAGATTTTATTTTAATGCAGCATATGTTTTACAGTGATCACAAGAAAACGTTAAAATGTCAAAAAAGTACCATAGTGATTTTATCAATAAGAATAATGCTTGATGTGCCCACGAGAGTCGGAGCAGATAATAGCAGACCCACAAAACAAACCGCCAACCTACACTCACAAAGAGACCCACCATCTAGCCCATGTGCAAAATGCCCACACAGATAAAGTAATTTTGAATTCGCCACCACCCGATTTCCTGGCACTGCTGCTTGGAGCATTAATTGTGCATCGATCGATAGTGCCATACTCTCACGTTTCTTTACTTATCAAGGTAAGTTATGTCATTTGTGATGTGGACGCGGAAGAACAACACGCATTAGTGGTATTGTTTTAAAATCACATGTTTTACAATGCCTGGTCAGAAAAGGCCTCTGGGTTCCCAAAGGATTAGGGATAGTTTTTTGAAACGATCAAAGCAGAAGCTTACAGTAGACAATGAAGGAAACAAACATGAGGACAATGGATCTAAAACAAAATATAGACGTGGGCTTCTGATTTCCGACTCGCGTGCACCTTTAGAAGTCTTTACTTCAATCCCTTCAGTTTACGTAAAGCTTTATTTTGTAATTAGGCATAGGCCTACTGTACTTGTTTTTCATTTTATTGTCCAAAAATGTGCTGGAAGTCCAATTGAATTTTTTTTTTTTGGGGGGGGGGGGGGGGGTGGGCCAGCCCAGACACCCCTCACTCAGATTTTTCCTGGACAGAACGTTCACGCGAAAAGAGACCTGAAGGGAAAATAATAGATTCTGAAAAGAACACTGTTAAAGTTTGAAGACGTGTAAGACCATGGTATGCAGCTCTGAGAAAATTAATAAATATAAAATTTTTTTCACTATAATGATGTTCTGTTTAGACTAAAATAAAGTTAAAGTCCAACGATTTAAATCAACAAAAAAACAAAAACCACTTCTAATACTCTTACAAATAAGATTTTTTATAACTTTCTAATTTTCTATCAAAAATTTATAATAAATAAATATAAATTAATTGATTACAAATTATAGAGATAATCTCTTAAATATGGCTACTGCAAGACCTAACCAATGAAGATTAAGTAATTTTCTAAAGCAGGCAAGATCGAGGCAACACAGCACATCAGTATCCTCTTCATACAAAGTAATAAATAAATACATTATGGACCCATTCGAGCAACGATTTAGTGGCTGCGTTAGATTGAGCCCCGAGCCCCCATCCCTTTCCCGGAAGTTGAATATGGGAACCATCCACGTAATCCGCGTTCGAGCCAATTTCACGTTGCATCAGACCACGTTCAAACGGGCCTGAGTTGTGCTGGAGACAATGCTCCTAATCTGTAACAAGGCAAAATCTAAGACTCAAAAACTAAAGGAAAAATTCCATGACCAGGATTCGAACCAGGGACAATGAATATCAGACTTGTTACTTCTACAAACTGAGCCACTACAGACATTGATACAGCAAGGCTGTACTATACTATATTAATTTAAAGTGCAAGCTCGATGATAGAACAGGTACCCAGATGGCAGATCGGGCTAATATTTAAACGATAAGTCAGAAACACAGTCTTATACTTAAAATTCATGAAAACTCAAAGTACACTACGGACCTATTGAACACGGTCATTGGGAAACAAAATTTAGCATCACGCTAGATCGAATGTAAAGAAATTCGTCAAAATTCACAAAGAGGTAAAATTTTTAAAAACCAGAAGTAAAATTCGAGAGGCAATTTGAAAAATTTTTAAAAACCAGAAGTAAAATTCGAGAGCCATATAAAAATCGCATTGGAGCCAATTTCGCATTGCATCAGACCGCGTTCGAACGGGTCTGAAGTAATAAATTAGATATAATGTACTAACATAAATTGAAAATTTCAAAGGAAAAATTCCACAACCAGGATTTGAACCAGAGATCATGACTATATAACTTGTTGCTTTTATCAAGCAGTAGAAGTGATAAGTCATAGAGGGTAGATGTACCAGTAGTTGACAATTCATGATTTAAAGGTTTTTAAAAAAGTAACAAGGCAAGAAAAGGGACTGGTGTTGCCACCTCATATTAAACAATGTATTAGGCTTCCTAGAAGAGCAAAAAACTAGGAACTTTGCTCCCTATTATGGTCGCAAACGCATGTTGATTGTTCAATGCCTTACAGAGTCGAAAAAACCTTATAATGAACCACTACGTAAGGGTTTGATTAATTGAATTTATTTCATGAATGTTATGCAATATTTGTTATTAATTTTATGTGAACTTTTTTGTGATCAGTGGACAATATTTCTAGTAGTAACAGAATTTCAGATGACAAATGTGTTAACTGTTTTAATCCACCGTCAACTACTAGAACCCAGATATGTAGTGTCACTAGTAATTGACATAACCTGTCAATTATTGATAATTTCTGTGTTTAAAAAAACGAAAGAAAATATACTAATGTGATACAAAATGTAAGATAAGAATAAAGGAAACATGATGGGTTTTAAGTGTAATTTCTTAATTTCCAGTAATTGATCTAGCTGTGTCAATTATAGGAACTTGACTGTTAATTTCTAGATCAGCCATTTTGACATAAATCTTCTAGGCCCTATTCGCCGATTCTTTTTGAGGTTCACAGAGACAATCAACTGATAGATAGCACAGGACAAGTTAACTTTCAAGAAGAAAACTACTACTAGTGTTCTGTTTACTATGATAAGAAATAACACAGGATGAATTGGATGAATTTTGCAAGTAAGAGAACAATCGTCAAAAATCAAGTTTTTCAATGAACAATTTGTTGGCCAGGATCTGATGATATTGCAGTACTAGAAAGCACCTTCATTTTCTATGGTCATGGGAGTGGACTGATTTTATTTATTATTTCAAAGGAAAAAAAAGATAAATGATCTATATGAACAACTTAAGTTTTAAAAAGCGCAATTTTAGTTAATCTTAAATACTTTACACATTCTTAAAAATACTTGATTTCATCAGCTACTTTTGAGTGTTATCAATTTTTTTTCTAAAAATATATAATAAAAATGTGTAATTAAAATATTGTCAATTACTGGTGACTGCCTGTCAACTTCTGGTGCATTAACTGACAACTACTGGCGATTCATGCATTAGTTAATACATGAAAAAGTTTAATAAGTTAATAGCTTTTAAAGATATAATAACAGTTTAGAGATTGGCAATTCTGCATTATACGGGGTGTTTATGAATTCCATTGCCGGACTTGGAGAGATGGTAGGGAAGGCCAAAACTAACAACTATTCCGAATACCATTTTTCCCACAAAAACATTGTAAACGAATTAAAAAGGTGTTAAAATCCCAACCAACCCCTGTGAATGCTGCACTGCACGGCACCCACAGAGCTGCATGCGAAGCAGGAAAATAACAACGAAAGCACTAATTGGTGAATCATGACATGTAGCTCCAGACAATTTATTTGTTAAAATGCAGAAACGGTTATTACAATGTTACAGTGAGCAATTACAGCAACTGTTCGAAGTGGCGACCCTGGGCTGTGATGCAAGACGTGCATCTCCGTTACATGTTCCGTCGCACTCCCTCAAACACTTCTGATCTTTGCTGAACCTCTCTGCAGGCGTCAAAGATTCTTGCTCTCAGCTTGTCAACACTGGCTACTGGAATAACAAACTAGGCTTTTCAAATGACCCCATAGAAAAAACTCCAGCGGCGTTAAATCTGGTAATCTCAGTGGCCAGTTAATGGGGCCACCTCACCTATCCAACGTTGAGGGAAGGTTTGATCGAGAAACTCACGCACGGCCCAGGTAAAATGTGCTGCAACCACATCTGCTGTCTGACTTCCAAAGACACATCTTCCACCAGTCCAGACAGTATATCTTGAAGAAACTTGAGGTAATGCTCTCCATTCAGGTTTGGAGGTAGTACATGTGGCCCGATAATCTGGTCATGTAGAATTCCAGCCCAAATGTTGACATGAAAGCATTCCTGATGGCTGGAGATGTGTGTGGCATGAGGGTCATGTTCGTCCCAACTATGGCCATTGTGGCAATTGAACATGCCCTCCTTGGTGAATCGTGCTTCATCCGAAAGAACACAAGTGTGCCGAATGCAGGATTGTTAGTAACACTGAAGATACCATTCAGAAAATTCCACACATGGTACAGAGTCTCCACATTGCAAAGCCTGAACTTTCTATTTGTGATAAGGATGTTGTCGGTGGTCATGTAGAATGTTCCATACAGTCGTTCGATTGATGCCCATATCATGTGCAACTGCACGGGTGCTTGTGAATGGGTTATCTGCAAATCTTTGAAGCACGTCCTCTTCGACATGTCGTGTCGCACAGTCCTTGGAGAACCAGCGTCATGCCAGCTGCGTAGAAATTGACCCGTTTCCCGTAAGCGCCGGTCAATTGCCACAAATGTCGCACGACAAGGATGTCGTCAATGAGGGAACCTCTTGTGGTAAAACCCTGTAGCTTCTCGTGCATTGTCATGAGCCTGGCCATACAACAGATGCATATCTGCCATCTCTCCATATGTGAACTCATTCATGTTGAGATCATTGCATGTGTGGTGCTTCTGCTTGTACATAATTCACAGACTCTGGTCACCCTTGATGAGGAATGTGATCACCCATGCGTTCTGATTCACCATTTAGCGCTTTCGGTGCTAATTTCCTGCTTTGCATGCAGCTCTGCAGATGCCGTGCGGGATCTTTACACTTTTTTAACTTGTTTACAATGTTTTTGTGGGGAAAATGGTATTTGGAATAGTTGTTAGATTTGACTTTCCCTACCACCTCTCCAAGTCTGGCAAAGGAATTCATAAATACCCTGTATTTACAATTTAATGGTATAACTAGAAAAGTTTGAAAATGCAATTTGATTTACGTACACAATTTCATTTCACAGTAATGTCTTAAACTGTCAATTACTGGTACATCTATCTACTCTACTCCATCTCTGGATTGAATCCAGGTCGCAGAATTTTTCTTTCTATTTTTCAATCCAAATAAGTTTACCCCGCCCCTCTTAATTTTTCAAAATTTTGTTAAGTGTTAACAGTCTTTTTTTTCCCCACTGATAAATGAAAATTTGAAGAGTTTATCATAAAAAGGCAGGAATAAATGATATATTTCATATACATTTTTATTTAACATAAGGTAGATGAAATTATCTTTTTTCAATGAAAACAATTATAGCCTCAAATGATGCACAATGTATTTTTTACAAAGTAGTACAAAAAAAAAGGTTAGGTTATATCAGTTGGTCATAAAAAAAATAGCTAATGTGTAACCTGTCTGTATATGACAGAAAATAAAGTGTGGTTCCCACTAGCACAAAACATGAGAGCGTATTTTTTTCTGCCTTTTTACTTTCTGCTCCTGGAAGTGACCCACATGGCAGAAAGGATGAGACAGAAGAAGTTTCAGCCTAATGAAAAATTAGTGTTGAATTACAATCGTGATCAAATTGTCCCTTTCAGATTTATTAAAAAAAAAAAAAAAATTGAAATGAGTTGTTAACTATTGATAAATTAAAGAATGCATCGTGGGACTATCACATATAATAGCACAATAGAAGCAGCTTTGATAATGGGAGCACTGAGAGCCAACCAAGATGAAACTGGCTTACCTATTACTTCAGTGATAGTGGGACAAAATAAAACGAGCAATTTGTGGGCACTTTCGTAGCACAGTCAGCTGCAGTCGAACCCTGGTAACTCGTATCTTCAGCGGACCAAATAAAAAATTCGAATTGCCAGGTTTTCAAGTTAACCAGTAAATCAAAAACGAAGCTACAAGGTTTCTATAAATTTGATTATTTTAGTAATAACCATATACAACCATATACAATTACAATACGGACCTGGAAAAACATGGTCAGTTCTAACGCGAAATCTGCTCAAACGCGGTTTTGGCATGGCTTCCGAATTCTACTTCCAGTTTGTAAAACTTTTCAAAAGGAATCTCTTCGCGATTTTTGACCATTTATTTTTCATCTAACAATATTTATGATATATATATATGTTTTAAGTTAGAAACTTTACAGAAAATTCACTTTTTTTTTTTTTTGAATTTCCATCACTTTTACATTGCCAAAGGCAATAGTGAAGTTTTGAAAGCAAAATGGCGATGACCAGTCAGAAGTTTATGTCTATTTCTAAAAATTCGTTCACCGGATCATTAGAGCAATGAACTTCATGACAATTCCTCTATCAACGAAAGCGCACTCGTCATCATTTACTCAGTTTAAAAATTCTCCCAATGAACACTCGCAAACTTGATATCCATTTAAATTTAGAATATCTATTCATTAAAATTTCTTCAAGTTATCTGGGATTTTTTAAAAAATTGCTTGAGTTAACGAGTGAAATTTCTATTAAATTAAATGCTCTGGGGGATGGGACTTAAGAGTATCGTTCGAGTTAACCAGGAATATGACTCATAAGAGTTTGAGTTATTTGGGTTTGACTATATAGTATTTGTGAATCTTAATATTAATAAAAAACTCTTTAACCACAACAACACTAAGAAATAGGATAAATACAACCCGATTCTGGAAGTACTTTTCGGAAGCAATTGCTACCCATATTCAGCAGTCCAGGAGCACCTCGAAGACAACGAGAGAACTACCCGAGTCTTGGAAAATATGAGTATATATAAGGAACTACAACCAATCAGAATTCGAAAAAGAAAGACACGAAAAAAGTCAATTCTTTTGATTGGTTGTTTGGGTCAACCACTTGATTAAAGGTGAATCGATAATCGGACCCATATCTAAGTTTAGTAGCGTATTTTTGTCTGTACGTTGGATCGCAATGCTTTCGAACGCATCCAACAGGTGTCTTTTATTTATTGATTTTATCAGTTTTACATTATGAAAATCATGGCCGGTGTCGATGGAGTGTTTGGCAACTGCGGATAAGTTACTTCTTCCAAACTTTCTATGTCTTAGGTGATCCTTGTATCTGGTTTCTATGCTTCGACGCGTCTGACCTTTGTAAACCATATTAATATGAAGATTCACATTACAATTATCCACATTAGTCTTTATTTTCGTTTATGTATAGTATTTGATGCAAAATTATAACATTAGTCAAACTTTGTTATCTAGAGATTACATCCCTGGAAAACACTGAATATTGCATTAGTGGAAAAAGGGAGCTATGGATCAAATTAGTATATAAACAATAGTCGAATTTCTCCATACTATATAAGATTGTAAATCGTTAAATTTTTAAGAATCCACAAAAATTTGCAATTAAAAAAAAAACCAACTATAAATATAATAAATAATGACGTTGGCCCTACGCTAGTCAATAAGTGGTTAAAATTAGCTAATACTTCAGTGCCCGATTTGGTTTACAGTCAGACCTCGGACATTCATGGTTCGTGATCCACGATTTCACAGATCCGCAAAATCCTCATTTATGTTTAACTAGTGGTAAATAGACCATCCTGTTTGGATATTTATATAAGAATAATCATTCGTTTTTTCGTCAATAATCAGCAAGTTATGAGCAAAACCAATGGCTACAACAATGAAATTCAAAATTTAGCACCCGAAACTCATTTTCATGCAACAATACGTTTTTTTGCGGACAAAAAAGAATAAATTTTTTTAGTAATAGTAATTTATAAGTTCTCATGCTTTTAAGTGTAAAATTGGTAAGAAAATTTTAATTAATGAAGATTCTACTGTGTTTTGGGGTGGGGGTGGGGATTCAAGACTTACAATATAAATTATTCCGTGTGTGACAATTATGCGTTAGACGATACTGTGCTCCATTTTTATATGAAACTTTTTTTTTTTTTAAACGATAATGTAATAAGTTAACTTTTAAATGAAATTAAAGTGTTTGGGAGCATGACTGGGATCATATTTAGTGTTTCAACTAATGAAATAAGCATTTATCATCATTTTAGTGACTCCACCAAACATCCGCGAATGCGCCGGGTTCTGGAACCTAATCTTGCAAATGTCCGAGATCTGACTGTGTGAATTTCTTATATCATTTAATTTGTGTTTTCTTTACTGATTGCTTATAGTTGTATTGTTGGAACTTTTAAAACCTAATTAATTTGTATCCCGGATTTCTTAGGCCACTTGGGGATGAAAGCATACTCTTCAAAATACATACTCGGCATTTCCATTTTGTCTTTGGAATACAGGTTTATCACTTTACAATTATTTATGCCCAACTTCCTTTATATTCTTTCTGTATTACTGTAATTATTCTACTATAAACACGAAAAAAATTTTGGCCTAAAATAGCACTTAAATTTGTGGGACCGTATTATACAAGAGGATAATATTAGTGCTGCAACGACTGATGACTAGGGGGAGGAGGGGGGAGGAGACTGAAACGAATTTCAAACGGAATTAACGTATAATATACATTATAATATTTTAAGCATACACTTTAATATGCAATGTACAGTTCATTACACATTGAATTTATTTTATTTGAATTTCCTGTTGCCAAAGCTGATACAAAAATAACTTCCCAAACATTTTTGATTTTTTAAAGGGTAATGTATTAAGCTAACTTTTTATTGAAATTCAAGTGTTTGAGAGCATGACTGGGATCATATTAGTATTTCAACTGTGGAAATAAGCATTTATTATCATTTGGGAACTTCAAAACTGCTTCGATACGACGAACTTCAAACGAAATTAGTGCTTAATATACATCACAGTATGTACAATGTACAGTTCATTATACAGTAAATTAAATTCACTTTATTTGAATGTCCTGTCGCTAAAAGCTAATATGAAAATAACTTCTCGAAAAGATGGCAACTTCAAAACTGCTTCGAATTAACGAAGTTCTTCACTGTCAAAGTTAATTTTTTTTTCGATGTTTCTAAGACTTATCACATAAATTTGTTTATCACACGATTTATTTTTACTTCAGCAGAAGAATGTTAAAATCGCATGAAAATTCAATCTGTGTTAAATCAAAGTTTCTAAAGTGCAGCAAATTTGTCTGCATTTAGGCCTATCGAAATGTACACATTGTCTGCGTTTAGGCCTAACAGTCTATTCTAACAATGCACTAAATAATCAAAAATATTCAAAATTGTGTATCAGGAATATAATTTATTAGGGAATTATAATTAAAACTAACTAAATTTTATTCAACAAATATGAAATGAAGCAACTCCCACGAGCCTTAAACATTCTTCATTCCATCTTATGTTTCAGCATTCGTTTTATTTATTTATTTTTCTTCTTCTTTTCTTCCGTAAATGTTTAGCATTATTTTTGCACACGTTACATGAGTGATATCGAGAATTAATTATATTAACGAATGTTATTTTTCTTAACATACTTTCTTTCCCGTGGACACTGATTGCATGGCCTATTGCTTCTTATTTCACCACATTGTGACGGATTTTACAAATCGACGATCCAATTTACGATTACATGAAACTTTTAATAAGTGTATAAAAAAGTTATTGCATAAGAAAAATGTGCAAAAACTTGAGATAAACCACGTTCGAGATCGAAATGTGCGAGATAGCTCGTTTTTTGCGCCGAAAAAGTAGAATCACATTATACAAGGGAATTTATGGTATTCACTCTGAGAGCTGTTAATATTTTATTAATGATTTTATAAAAAATATGTTAAATGGTTTTCCTTTTTTCTTTTGAACAGATCACTTTTTATTGATAATATGGCTGGTTTAGAAATAGCGGGGGAAATACTAAGTGGGGTTCCTCAAGGATCTCCACTTGGTCCGGTTCTTTTTAATTTATTTATCTCACTACTATTTCCGATTTACTTCCACTTAACTCTTTTGCTAAGGTTTCTGTTTTATTATATGCCGATGAAATAAAACTTTTTTCGTCAGTCACAAGCTGGTCAGATGTGGATGAACTTCAACATGCTCTGAATTATATTTCAGATTGGGCGTCCCAAAATGGCCTTGATCTTAACCCCAAAAAATCTTTTTATGTTATATATATAAGGAAAGCTATTAATTTTGTGAATAATTATATCCTAGGTGGATCACCATTGGAAAGAAAATATGAGGTTAATGACCTGGGAATTATATTTCAACTTATCTTTTACTAAATACGTGTCACATTTAATTAGTCAGACCTGTATTAGAATAGGGATACTTAAAAGGTGCAGTAAGTTTTTTTAAAAAATGAAGACTTATTAATTTGTATAAAACAACTGTAGTCCCTAAAATAACGTATTGTGCGCTTATTTGGTACTCGGGTATATCCCATGATTTTAATGTGTTGCAGCATAAAGTGGCTAGATTTTATAAATTTTTATTAAATAGGTTTAATGATAATAAAAATGATAATTTTAGTTTGGAGAATTGTTTTACTTTGGAGCTACATTAATGTTCCTAGATCTTATAGAGTAAAAAAAGAACCCTTTTAGTACTGAAAAATAGTATTCTCATATAGCCAAACATAATCCTGCTTTTAAATAAATTAATATGTTAGATAAATACTGCAAGGAACCAGGCTTAGATATATTTATTGATAGATGTAATGCTTTATTCTAATTTCTTTTTATTTTATTTTTCTTTTTATTGTTTGGTTTTATTTGTTGTTTTTTTTTATCTTTTGATGTTTCATTAACCCCATTTTGGGCTTCTTAGCTAAGTTGGGGGGCAACGACGGGTTTCGGTGCTGCAGTTGATCTGTTTGCACGTTTCCCCGCTGCTGTCACATTATTATTATTATTATTATTATTATTATTATTAAACAGATTATAACGATATTTTAACATGTTCATATTGGCATAATGTTTCCTATCATAAAATATCAAATAAGGGGTTTACATTTTTCATTGGATAACCTGCTGGATATGGCTACCTTTCTCTTCTATCACCAAATTTAAACGGTTAATGATATTGAAAATGAAAGATTGCAACATTGGCTGCAAGGTCTGAGCTGTCTTCTGATGGAGTCTTTCAGATTACAAGGTTCTTGGTCTGGCAAGGTTTTTAGAAATTCCCATACCAATAGTCACAGGGATTAGATCTGGGGATCCAGGAGGCCATACTATTGGAACATTTTGTTCAATCAATGTCTTCAGTTAAAATAGAAAGCAAGAATCATTAGATAAGGAGGGTTTTATGTGGCAGCATGCCATCGTATTGGAATGTTACACTTCCCGACATGCCTCATTGCCTGATGTAAAAATCCATAGGTAAAATCCTGTAAAATCCATAGGTAGTGGCACCTATGACTGTCAGTTACTAAAACACCATCGTTCTGTTCTTCGAAGAAAAATGTGTTCAATCATTATGGATCAAAGTTGCAACCATTTGTGTCTTAGCTACATATTCCATCGTCCAAAAACTATTTAAACTAATTTGCATATTTTATGATTGGAAACATTTCTGTATTATGCCAATATGAACATGTTAAATTACCATTAAAATCAGTTCATTAATAAAACTTTTATTAGCTCTCATAGTGAGTAAAAGGAAATTTAATGCTTATTGAATCTAATTGTGTTGGATTTTTGCATTTAAATGCAAAATAAACTATTTTGGGCAAATTTTTTCCATTAGATTTAAAACTGATTATTTTAACTTTGCTCTAAGGCTGCATGATACATACAGGGTGAGGCATTTATCTTGAGACAACAGAATATCTCAGAAACTAAACATTGTACGAAAAAAATGTCCAAAATCAAAAGTGAATTGTTTCGCTGGGGAAATTCATTAGTTAAAAATTACCCCACCCCCACCTTGTGAGGGGGGCTGGGGGGGGGGGTAACTTTGAAATCTGAAATAGGAACCCCTATTTTTAATGGTATATTCAGATTGTACACAATATTCGAGAAATGTCTTGGTGTTTTTTCAATTGATCCAACCGTTCAGGAGATGGAGGCCCAGAAAGTGCGGAACTTTTAAAGTTTTGAACCCAATTTTATCGATGAAGACAAAGAGATAGAGAGTGGGTCTTACAGACTTTCCTATTCTACTTTTTAATGGTCTTTAAGAATCCAAAGTCAGAATTTCAAAAATTCAAAATTTTTTAGTGCACAAGTAGACTTTTGGGGGCAGCAGTCCTATGGAGACAGAGTCTATGCGTGTGTATTGAAAAATATTGGATTTTTGAAATTCTGACTTCGAATTCTTAAAGACCATTAAAAAGTAGAATAGGAATGTCTGTTAAGACCCACTCTCTATCTCTTTGTCTTCATCGATAAAATTGGGTTCAAAACTTTAAAAGTTCCACACTTTCTGGGCCTCCATCTCCTGAACGGTTGGATCAATTGAAAAAACACCAAGACATTTCTCGAATATTGTGTACAATCTGAATATACCATTAAAAATAGGGGTTCCTATTTCAGATTTCAAAGTTACCCCCCCCCCCAGCCCCCCTCACAAGGTGGGGGTGGGGTAATTTTTAACTAATGAATTTCCCCAGCGAAATAATTCACTTTTGATTTTGGGCATTTTTTCGTACAATGTTTAGTTTCTGAGATATTCTGTTGTCTCAAGATAAATGCCTCACCCTATATATGTTTGATATATGATATAAAATATGATAGTGGAAATTTGTCAATGCTTTTAAGTCATAAGCAAGATACTCCAGTGGTAATTATACTGAAATCAATTATGTTTTCAGTTTTGTGTCATTCGCCCTTTAAGCACATTATTAATAAGACGCAAGATCATAGACAGCAGAGCGTTCTGGTGGCAAGCATTAGAAAAAACTTAAAAGACAGGCGGAAAAATCACATTGGGCTAATGGGCTACTGTATGGACTACACTATTTTTGGCAGACAGTTGTTTATAATTTTATAATACAAGCATTTATTATCTTTTGAAAATAAATTCCAACTGATAATTTCAATGTTTTTATTCACAAAGTTGTCATTCACAAATCAAAAGAAATCCAAATAACCCATTCCTGTAATTTAGCACCATATGACCAATTTTGTGATTTGTAATGTAATGTAATGACAACAGCTCATGATTTGTACCACAGCATTTTTTGCAGTTTTCAATTTATAATAATTGTGTCATCAACTTGTGAGTTACAAGCGTAAATGGACAGAAGCTGTGGACATTATAAAACTCTTGTGGAATTGTGGTTTCGTATTTATTTGTTATTTGTAATTTAAGTTGTGAGTTGTGATGGAAATTGAGAAATAAATGTATTGGCAAAATTATGAAGTAGATTTTGGTACTGGGCTATTTTCAATTGCATTTTGGGCGTGAGAGGATATCAGTTATCTGGTCATCATGGTAAATTATCTGACCACAGACCCCATTCACAGACCATGCTGATCACACTGCTTGGTTTCATTTTGGTAAAGTGTGGTACAGTGTAACTTGATAAAACTATGACAATAAGAATTGGTCATACAAGTTGTTGTGTGTTTGGATATAATAACACATACGCTAAAGATCCAGAAGCAAAATTTTATTCTTTCCCTAATGCATAAGGATAGAAGAAATAAATGGCTAGCAGCTATGAAGAGCTTAAAATAAGCGAAGTTTTCTTTGTTTTTAAATGGTATAAAAAAATAAAATAAATAAAAAAAAATCACAAATAATATGTCATTTATAAAAAAAATAGTTTTAATATTTCTATTCATTTTAAAAAAATTTTGATATGCATTATTTTGTTCGGCTGAGTTTTCATTTTTGAATATTTTTATTTAAAATATTTTAAATTTCAATTTTTATTTTTAATATTATTTTTTTTAAAAACTATTTAAGGGAAAAAAAGTCAGAATTATTTGAATATTGATTTAATTTTTGAATTTTGATGTCACAATTAGTGTTGATGGAACAGCCTGGGTGCATTTTCCAGTGATTTCATATTCATCTTCAAGCTGATTGTGTTCAAATATATTAAAAAATATGGCCACAAGAACTTAAATCTTCAACTTTCTTAAGCAAATCCCATACAATAACACAGTTTTAATTTCCTACCATTTTGCTATCTAAGATCTACGAATCAATCACGTCATTTACATTTTTTCTCCATTTTGCCACTAGGTGCCGCTGATAGTTAAAAAATAACCTGCCGCTCGGTCTCTATAAAAGAACATCTTATAATGCCTGGCACAAAAGAAAAAGGAAGCTGGAAGAGGTGTAAATGATAAAAACTCGTTTAACCCATCACAGTGATCGTATATCCCTTTGAAAACGTCATCATTTCAGTGACATCTTAATTCTGTCCTGCTTTTGGAAGTTGGAAATAGTTGTTGCATTTCGTTTTATTTTAATAATTTTTATTGTTGCCTTGCAATACATTGTGTCAGAATTTAGCAATCCCGACCAGTTTCGCCTTTCTTTCCCGGCTTTTTCAAGGGTACATTTGAGAATAACATGCCTCGATATTTATAGACTTCAAGAACATAATAAGTATGGGGTTAAAGGTGATTGGATAAAACTGAGGTGACGTCATTTGTTGGAGGAATAGGGGTTGGGGGTGATGGAATTTGGATGACTGAAGGATGGGGGGAAGGAGAAGGAGGAATGGGGTTGAACAGCTTATATAATAAATATATGAATTAATAAAGGTATACTTACAAAAAATACATAAAGGTAATTACAAATAATTATCTTGAAGGTTCTATATAATTAAAGTTGTTACAGTTAGAGAATTATACAATTCAGTTAGAATTATATTATTACTGACAATGCTTTGTCAATTTATTTTATCGTTGAAGATTTACAATCAATTATTTTAAGTCAATTATATGTCAAGTAATAAACATTGTATTAAAAGAACGAATAGATTGGTATAATATACTTAAAACAATAAGGAAGATATTTTTGTTAATAACTTACATATATACACGCATACATATTTATATATATATAAGAACTGACTTAGTTGTCTGATGTTATTAATATCTTATATAATTCAGTTCTTATATATATGTATGTATATATCTATAATTATGTATGCATGTATATATGTAAGTTATTAACAAAAATATCTTCCTTATTGCTGTAAGTATATTATACCAATCTATTTGTTCTTTTAATACAATTTTTATTACTTGACATATAATTGACTTAAAATAATTGATTGTAAATCTTAAGCGATAAAAAAAATTGACAAAGCATTGTTGGTAGTAATATAATTCTAACTAAATTTTATAATTCTAACTGTAACAACTTTAATTATATAGAACCTTCAAGATAATTATTTGTATTTACCTTTATATATTTTTTGTAAGTATACCTTTATTAATTCATATATTTATTATATAATCTGTTCAACCCCATTCCTCCTCCTCTTCCCTCCCCCCATCCATCACTCATCCAAATTCCATCACCCCCAACCCCTATTCCTCTCCAACAAATGACGTCACCTCAGTTTTATCCAATCACCTTTAACCCCATACTTATTATGTTCTTGAAGACTTTAAGGGTGTGTTTCGATAGACTCACGGATTTAGCGAGAGCTAACTCGTGTTAACTGTGGCCAGTGAGCTAAAGCGAGAATCGTGACGATCATGCTATCGAAACGCTATGGATCGTGACGATCTTCAGGCGCTGTTTCACTTTCGGTTTTCGCTCTTCCTTCCTGCACTGTATCAGTGATTTCTTGTTTATTTCTTGTTTAATTCCAACCTTAACTGTAATTTACTGCTGACATTGTTGAAAGTAGACATTTACATGTTATCGCATTATAGCTCCGCGAATACCACGATACACGATCTACCCATACAGAATCGAAACGGGCTCCCGCCATCTTTAAACAAGCTGGATCAGTTCTCACGAAGCTATACGACCTCGGAAACTCGAACCGTTTCGTGGGTTCGGGGCCTTCCTTCTTGTGAGGTTCTCGGCTATATCGAAACGGACAAGACCACCTCATGAGAACCTAGCGAAACGATTCAGAGAGAGGAAAGCCTACTATCGCAAGGTCCATGAGTCTATCGAAACACACCCTAAATATCGAGGCATGTTATTCTCAAATGTACCCTTGAAAAAGCCGGGAAAGAAAGGCGAAACCAGACAGGATCGCTAAATTCCGACACAATGTATACTGCAAGGCAACAATAAACATTATTAAAAAAAAGACAGTAAAGAGAACCCTAATTTTATGAATACTTTATTTTTCATGGATGGTCATGATCATATTTTTGCTCGGAATGGCCAAGTTATCATCCTTCTCGCTACTGTTATCAAGAAATTCATAATTCGAACATACAGTTTTAAAATTGTACATAAACATTGTGTACCGATTTATTCTGGACAGTATTTACACATTACTTTCATCTGAAAAAAATGAAAAGCTACAGAAATAAAAATGCAAGGATTAATTTTTCAGACGGCAAAATCTTTGATGAAAAAACTTATGCAAATAAAAAATTTTAAGCTAATAAATAAAGGAATAAAAATTTAATAGGTATTAACATTTATAAGCACCAAATTATTTTGAAAGAATATAATATTTTGCTAACTGATAGCCAATAAACATCGAAATTTGAAAAACAGAAAAAGTAATTCAAAGTTGAATTTCAGATTTAATTTTATTAGAATTGCTAATTTTTATTTTCTGCCTGCATAATCTTAAAATTATACTATAAAATTTTAATTTGCACCTATTGCTTCACAATTTTAAAACAATAGCAAATGAAATTTTTTTTTAATAATTAATGAAAGAACAGGGAGGGAGGGGGCATCTTTGAATTCTGCAAGGCAGGAAAACCCACAAGACTGCAAAGCTCCAAATGCATTTTTTTTTTCTTTTGAAAAGCTTTTGCTAGCAAAAATTATATGGTCAATGATTTCGTGGAAGTAACATTGGAAGTTAGACATTTATTTCCTTTTAATATAAAAATTTTAATAAAATAATTTTATTTTATAAATATTTATTTTATTGTAAAAAATCTCTTAAAAAAAAAAACAAATAAAATATTATTATAAATAGAAATTTGTATGGCTGGAACCCGAGAATTTGCTAAATGTCTTCACCAATGAAAATTATATTCTAACAATAGGCGCATTCAATTATTCAAAAATATTAATTTTTTGCACTGACTGCACACATAAGCCACTTGGTTAGTGAGGTATTTGGGGATCACCCTGCACTTCATTCACATGCTTTTAGTGCGGTTCATACACAAAGTAGAAGCAGGGCATGCATTTTCAATTGCAAATGAGAACCTCCAGTCCAGAGAAGCTCCAGCTATCCATCATTCTCAATGATGGTCGAAATGTTTGTTTTTACATAGATGAAGACAGGGTTCATTCTAGACTTAAAAAAGGGGTAGGTGCTAAGGGCTAAAAAAGGGCATTATGTTTTCAAAAAAGATTTTTTTCTCTAAAAAAATGCATAGTTATTTTCGAAGTTCCTTAACCCTTCACAAGATTTTCAGATTTTTCTTTGCAAGCACATTTTCGGGTGTTGGGGCAGGTGATCAGAATCAAAGGGCAGCGGGGTGGAAATTGTTCATCATAAGGGCAAACGGGGCAGCGTGCCCCGTAAACCCCGCCTAAAATGAACCGTGTGAAGAGAGTTCATGCAGATTCAAAAACATTTGAAATTTAGTCTTGGGGGTGATTAAAAAGAAGTCTTCTAGGCATTGCCATGTTGTTAGAGTGTGTAAAAATGCACGAACCATTCGGTTAAAGATGGTGTACAGATGCTGAACCGCACTGAATAGTAACTGCGCTTAATATTTGTGATTAGGAGGAAGGCAATATTTGATTGTTTACACAAACAATTAGGGCAAGTTATATTGGCAGAATACATTCTATTGACTAATTTATTGATAATACTTGAAAATTGCACAAAAATTAAATACTGAGTTCATTCTGTTATGCAATTGGTTATATAACGATTTGAAATTTAAATTTATATCAATCACTCCACTAAATATAATGCAATCACCATGAAATCTATCTACTCCCACTTATTGACGAAAGAGAATATGGATGACTGGAAAACAAGGGAAATAGAAAATAAGGTGGTGCCTCAAATTAAATTCGTTCCAGGAAATTGTTTGAAATCTGAATTGTTTGAAGTTAGAATCAATTTTTGCCATAGGATATAATGGAAAATGAATTAATCTGTTCCAAGACTCTTCAACAAAACCCATTTTGATAAATTGAATATCAATACACATAAGTTAAAAATAACAAATGAACGCCCTTAAAATAGAAGTTAAAACAAGAAAACAAATAAAACATGTAATTAATAAATGATAAAATGAAAATTGCAATTCTGTATACAGTATTGCCCAGTGGCAGAGAGAAAATTGCAATTCTGGTCTAGTCTAGTGTTGTGCCGATACCGATACCAATACCAAAAAGTATCGATACTTGCCGGTATCGAGTACTCAAGTATCGGGCATAGTAATATGGCTCAAGTATCGATAGTATCGATACTTTGCATATCGATACCCGATACTGAAAAAACCTATCAGTCACCTAATGAAGAAGTTCGATTTTCAGCGTTAATTCAGAATCTGTTGAATATTTTAACGCTTTTATTCCAGTGGCTGCCTACTGATTAGGGAAGTATCTTTCGAAGCGTTTGTTTTTATTTCTCCTAACGAGGTCGAGCTGTCGAGCTCACGCCTCGCTCTATGGGCGCACGGGAAACAAAAAAAAAAGCTAATGACTCGGACACGTGATGATAGCCTCCTAGTAATAGTAGTGAGGTCTAATTGTAATGAGTGATGTTAGCCTCCACGTGCTCCAGTATAGGTTCGACGTTCTCTCAGAAATGCATTTTACCATATAAATAAATACTCATTTTTACTCGATACTATCGATACTTTTTCATTGAGTACTCGATATTGGTATCGAGTATTTTATTAAAGTATTCGATACCGAAAGTATCGATGCTTCATTGGTATCGCACATCACTAGTCTAGTCACTCTCAAAACCAGCGGGTCACTTCAAATCCCACTGAAGGATGGATGTTTGTGTTTGTCTCTTTACTAACAAGCTTGGAAGACCAAGCAAACTCTCAAGTAGGCTGATCCCTTGCTAGACTCAATTTCAGATTGATGCAATGGTTATTTAACACCCTCAACACCAAAACCCTATTAGTCAGAGTGACAATGTCCCATATGGTTAGTAGGAAATAAGAGAAAAGTTACTGTTTCGAAGGGAATCAATTTCCATAAACACACTCTGTACTTCTGGTTTTCTCACTATCATCTGTCTCTTAGCATTAGTGGTTCAAGATTCTGGTTCTCTTACCCTCTCTTTAACAGAGAAGAACTTATCGCGGTGTAAACTTATCGTGGTACAATGTTATCATATACAGTGGGTGATCGGTTAATGAACAGTTCGGATAGCAACCATTTTTGCGAAAGACTTATGTTCAGGCAACAAACACATATTCGAATAACAAACACCTCACAGAACAAACACTAGAAAAAGCAATGCTGTGTGTAAGATTTCCATAACTGTATTTTTCTGTCACTCAATAAATGGTTTCTGGAAAGAGACATTGACTGTTGTATACATAACCAAAATCATTAGATGATTAAGGTCTTAGGACTCATAATTTCCCCAATGTTATGTTTTAGGTCATGTGTACACATAGCTAGGTTTATAAAACATCAGCAAGGTCTTTTACACAGATGCAATACTAGCATCAGCTGTTGGGTGCTCACTGAATCACTATCAGTTGTATAACAAAGCAATCCACATTGGACAGAAAAAAAGTGAAAAAAAATTTGAAAGATGAAATGCAACGTGTTATTACAATGTATGTGTCTGTGTTTTGTTTTTTTTTCTTGCTTTTTTGGTGTTGCATATTAACCAACCATGCAGAGATAATTGAAAACAGTGTATTGTCAATGATAAAAAAAAAAAACATTTGATTTGATTTGCATTTCATTAATTTTTTCGATTATTTATACTTTGATTTGACTTTAGTTCATAATTTTATAACACATTTTTAGTCGATACACTAGTTATTTCAATAATAATTTGACTAATAAGTGCAATCGGATCTCATTTTACGACTACTGACTTTTAAAGTTCTTTTCCATTTGGACCAAAAGCTCCAGAATTGTGATGAGCCTGTCTAATGATCGTTTTAGATAAGGTTATGTTCTATGGCCACTTTCATGCATATGGATTTATTTTTCAGACAACATGTTTATGGCGTATAAATCCAGTTAACATTAGTGCAGTTCTTTTAAGTTCACTGTAATTTTTCTTTAAAACAACCAGTGGCTTGATCACTTTTTTACAATTATACGAATATTTTTCTACATACATTGGTCACCAACTTAAATCATTCTACAGCCAGATTTATGTAAAGGGAGGGGAGGGCAAGTCGAATACATATATGTGAGAAAATTACCTGCAAATTTCATCTAATGTCAGCTTCATCTTTGCAGAATAAAACCAATATCAATATATCCAAAGTCTCCCTGCGTACTTTTTCAGTGTGCCTCAGCACTCCATGCCCAAACTTCTCAGGGAGGTAGAGAGGATACAGATAAACACTTTTTAATCAATGACCCATATCGTAAATGACTCCGTAGTCAGTTACGGCACTTGGATTGTAACGGAACACTGATTGTAAAACTTGAATTATGCAAATTATGAAATAAACGTTATTTGCACAATGTAAAGAAGTTTGTAGAATGTATGACACTTAAAAAACAGCAGACAATGCTAACCATTGCAAACACGTAGAACTACTCTAATAAAGAATTTGTCAACATTCATCTGATGTATGGAGCTGTACGTAGACTTTATCATGAAAGATACTCCAACACCCATGTGCCATACTATCAAACATTCGCAAATGTACATCAGCAACTTCGTCTAAAGGATCTTAATCGTGAACTTGTGCAACACAGGACAACAGCATGTGTGCCTACTGGGTGTAGAAGATGAGATACTTCAACAGGTTGCAGACAATCCAAGAACAATATGGTGTTGCACACTCCCTTCGTGTGATGTTGGAGAATTTTACATGAAAACTTGATGCATCTCTTCCATCGGCAAGAGGAGCATGCAATGAAGATTGAGACCACCCTCTTGGAGAAGCAAGATTCTCCCTAAGCCCTTTTAAAGGGACACGCCATCCGGCTGATTTTGGTGACCGCCTGTCTGATACACAAAGCCGCACAACGCTGCATATTTTTATTAGTTTTTAATTATAGTCCGTCCGGCTATTTTATCTTTCTGCCCATCTGATAAAGTTTTCTGGGGTGAACACTGGAGAAGTATTTGAACAATGATATTCTTCCTGTGAGGCCATATGAAGAATGTGGTGTATGAAACTCTAGTTCCATCACAGGAAGATCTTGTGAGATATATGGCAGCTGCTGCAACAGAAATTAGAGATATGCCCAGAATCTTTGAATGCATGAATTGTTGAATGTTTAAATGATTAGAGGCCTGGGTTGAGAGTGGTAGTAGTCATTTTGAGCACATTTTCTAATATAAGCCCAGAATCATCTATTTTAAAGCCATATGTGATAAAGAAAAATCATGAAACAGAAACTATGTCCATTTATTTGTGGTAGTCAATGTCCCCTTACATTCCATGTGTCTTTGCTGTGTGTGGAGCAATTTTCGATTACAGATTTAGTGACAAAAAGTGTACATCTGTATCCTCTCTACCTCTTTGAGAAGTTTGGACATGGAGTTCTAGGATCCTGTATATTTACTTGATTTGGGGGGGGGGGGTAACTTGCCAACCCCCTTTCCATTGGCTATCCCCATGTCCACATGCCAGTTTATATATTGATTTATTTGTAAACAGATGTACATGGTCAATAAATTTTAAAGAATCCCTTCTCTAATCCAAAACAAAAAAAAAATATTAAATTTTGTATTTTATAATTTTTTTTGTATTGTATTTAATTATAATTTTAATGATAAATACAGAACTTCTTTTGCATGAATCATATACCGGGTGTTTCAAAAATGACCGGTATATTTGAAAAGTCTAAACGGGTAGCGATAGAAATACACCATGAACTATTGCACCATGAACTATACAAAAAGTTTGTCTGCCTGAAAATTTACTGGTGTCCCAAACATATTGCAACAAACTGTGTATTTCTATCGCTGCCAGTTTAGTTTTTATTGATTTTTCAAATATACCGGTATACCGGTCATTTTTGAAACACCCGGTATATTTAAAAGAATATAAAAATGAGATACTGTAAATAAAAATAAATACTATAATTGAGAATACGTATACATGGCACTATCACTCAAAAACTAAGAATTTCCAAAAATGCACTTTTCTAAATTAACAGAAACTTGGCAAATAGGATGAGAATGTTGTTGCTAAACTTGGTACCTGTGCTGCTTGTATCTGTTCCCAAGTTGATTTTTGTTCATATTTCAATAAAATTGAATGTATATTAATGGGACCAGTTCGTATCTTGATAATTCATAACTTAATGCATTCATAACTTGATAACCCACTATACTTAATTCACCAAATTAAAATTGCCTAGAAGTATTATGAAATTATTTGACTAATTTGTTTGCCCCATGAATTACTCATCATATAGAGAAGCTATGCAAATGTGTGAAAAATGTCTCAGCACCTTCTATGGAGAGAAAAAGTTAATAAAAAATATAGTAAGTCTTTTTCCAGTCAACGATATTACAATCTTCATGATATAATATCATTAAAATTGCTCTTTGCTTTCATAAATGTCATTGTTCTTGGTGAGTTTGTAGCTCAGTTGGCAAAGCATTGTCTGATGAGCAAGAACATTCAATCCAGAATTGAATTACACTACCAGCGAATAAATAAATAAATAAATAAATAAATTTAAAAAAAAATAGATGGCAAATTAAAAAATGTGTAAAATCTAATGGGAAGACAGAGGAAGGACAGAAAGAGAGTAGAAAGAATTTAAAAATAAATTTCTTTTTTCAATGAATGTTGTCAATAGTTGACATAATGACAACATTAAATAAATTAATGGCCGTTTTACGACACATCATATGGTATATTGGTGTTTGGTTGATGTAGTTTCTCTGTAAGTGCCTATGAATCAATTTAAATCCTTGTAAATAGTACTCATTTTACAACCAAATATTTAAGAACAACCTCATCATAAAACAAGGCCATGCCATTTTTAATTATAATTAAAGTTTAAAAACGTTTGCACTTGATGGTTTTGATTTTTAATTAAATTTTTATTTATCATGTAAGGTATATATAATTTGATTAATAAAAAGCATACCCCATATTGATATGGAAAGATAAAAAATACAAACTGTCAAAGGCTCATTTTGAAAAATTTTGAAGCATAGTTGGGAGAAAAATTAGCAAACATAAGTAATAACTTAACAGAATTACAATTTATTCAATTCTATTTCTTTATTCACCAACATCTTAAAAGTAACAATCAAAGAGAGCAGTTTTTGATATCAACCAAAATACATTTGTTAACCCTACCCCCTCCTCTTTCACATATTTATAATAGAGGGACTATATAATATAATATCTCAATTTCACAATTCAGATTATTTTTTACTATAGCTGTATTGTCTAGTTTCCATTTTTAAAATTTTAAGGAAAATGTTATCCTTAATGCTAGTGCCCATGTTTTAAGGAAATTGTGTGATATATAGAGATTATCAAAATTAATAATTTTCCTTTCAAATATACATTTATATTTTTTCCCCCCAAACTTAAAAATGTGTAATATATCTCCCAAACTTACCTAACTTAACGATAGGCACTTTTCATAATCCTTCTGTTAAAATCAACTGATGTTCACCACAACTAATGCATCTGAAAATAATAATAATAATAATAATAAACAATCAGGTTAAATAAGGGGCTACAAATTTTTCTTTTATTAAATGAAATTTATCATCAGCCATTAAAAATGGGTTGATTAATAAATGGTTTCGTTAGGTTTGATTTGTTTTCAGAGAATTTATATCAGAATTAATGGGAGCATGCTACAATATATTTTTCTTTTTTTGATTATTTTTTTTTTTTTAATTAATATTAAAAATTATCAATGGTATTTTATTATTCGTTGTTGTTTTTTTATGTTTTTTATTTATATGTTAATCTTAGTTACAGGCACATAGGGAAGAGGAATAGACGGCATTCTGTCGTAAACAAAACAAAAACAAGACAAAACATTATGACTAACTCCCATCTCGGTGGTTTTAGGCTGGTAGCCGCCGTTATTAACTTTCTATTAAAAAGCCGTACCGTGTTAAGCCTACGACGGCAAATGACGGTCTTATTCCATTATTATTACGTTGTTACCGGCAAAAAAAAAATAAAAATAAAAAATCGAGAGACACTCACAAGAAATATCGTTCATGCACTGCCGTACGAGAATAACTGAAGTGTATTACAAACAAGGAAGCGATGTTTGTCTAGCTTTTTAAATCGTACGTAATTTTTAGTCTTAATACATACTGCAGAAAGTCACCCCAAAAAAATTACATGTAGCGACGGTGACGATGATCAAAGTGCGAATAAATATGTCGGCGTTAGTTATTGTTGTTGGGGCAGGAAAAAGTCAATAACAAGAAACCGAGATGTTCTGGAATCATAAATTGTATCTACCTATCGCTAATGGGTTGCTTTTTCTTTCTCTCGTCGTGTAGTGACAATGAGAGAATGAAATAAGGGCTCCGTTTGGTAGTTCTAATTGATTTTTTCACAAATTATGATGACAACGGACATTCGTATTTAAATGACAGCGGCAACTGTCGTTGGCCCTAAGGTAGGGCCTATTGCCAAAACTATACTTTTTGGGGGAACAAAAGTCTAGTTACAATAACACTACCACGGTTTCCATCCACGCCACTCCGTCAATTTAAAATCGAAATTTTTACACGAACACTCACCTTTAAGGAATTGTTTTATCGAGTGAAGTCAGAAGATTTTAACAAGAATGAAAGTCCTAATCGTGTGCGATTGTCCCGGAATCGTCGTTTTCTGTAAAATGGAGTAGAGCGAGCAGGTTTTAGGCATGAGCGCATGTGGTTTCTTACGTGTGACGTCACCAGTCATCAGCCTTTGTACGAGGAGAAGTTCGCTAGAAAAACACGTTTCAAAACGAACGATTCATTTGCTCTCATCTTGGTTTGGAGAGAGAAAGAAACATTGTCGCCTTGCAAACAACGACAACGCCGTCAGCTGCAGTCAAATTTCGGCCTCCCAAAACTCAAAGCGTTAACTTTTACCTGGATTACCGGATGATGATACTAATAATAATAATAGCAGTAATAATAACAACGAAGAAGAATTTTTTACACATACACACTACTGCGATAATTATTATCCATTCGAAACTGCTCTGTTGACCTCAGATAAACGTCCTGCAGTAGCCTGCTTTTTTTTTCTCATCCCTTTTTCCTCTTGCTAGATGCTTGAATATATTAGTGACTGAAATTAAAAATACACGCACACAAACACACACCTCAATTTAGATTCTTCTTATCTTGATTCGATAGAAAACGCTACAAAAAAGAATGGAGTAAATAACCAAAAACTAAAATTAATAATAGCTCTTGAAACAGATAATTTTCATCTTCCGTCATTTATAAAAATTAAATTATTCAATTTTGCATTATTTGCTTCTATAAATAATTTGAAAATAAAAATATAAAAAAAAACATATTTTATTATAACAGCTTCTTTATGAACTCAGTCGTTTAGAGGAGAAAAAAAAACAAACCCCACATATTTTACTAGATAACAACTGCTGGTTAAAAGAATAAGCAAACTAATAATAATAATAATAATAATAATAATAATAATAATAATAATAATTATAATCAGTCTATGACCTATTTCAATTCCGAGGTTTTTCACATTATCTTTCAATATTTCTTTCGTAAAGAATCAGGGTGAGAAAAGCATATAATGAGGTGTAATGTGAAAGACGTTTTATATTGATATTCTCAAAATATCATTAATTTGCTGGGAAGGGGGGAAAAAGGGAAATTCTTTTATTCATAAAGCGTTCACGCAATCGTATATATTGTTTTTCCCGATGAATTAAGGCTGACTCACTGTCTTCACAGAAAATGCAATGCATGCGCTTTTTTTTCTCTTTCTCTCTCTCTCTCTCCCTTGTCTTTCTTCTGCATAACTAAGATCAGCGCATTTCCACAATGGGAAAACATGGAGAGCAAAGCGAGAGGGAGCCGAGTGAGCGAGGAAGAGAGAGCAGAGAGTCGGGGGGGAAAAAAAACCCAACCCTGAAAAATCGTTTGATGACAAGAAGAAGAAAGGCTTAGAAATAAATGGACGCTAGTGTCGCCACTCTCAAGCGTAGCAGTGGTGGGAAGAGAGGGGGTGGTTAGAGGTTGGGCATTTTTCACAAATAAGGATTCTTCGTATTATTTTTATTAAAGCTGCACAAAGAAGCGAACGGCTCAACTGTAATGTACGAGGAAACAAACCGTGGACGAAAGGAAACGAACGATTTTACTGTGCATAAAGGCTGCTAATATTCCTTGGAAATTAAAAAATATTATGGATGACATTGCAACTTAAAAAAATACGTTTCATTTTGGAGCAGATGTTTAACAGTCTCCCCTTCACTAATCTGATAAAATGAGGCAACATGCTTTCTAAAAATTATATTCTAGCTTGGATAGCCATATAACTACTCTAAATAGATGCTTTAGCTTCAGTTATCTAAGCTTTTCTTTGCACTGAAGTTTTTATTAGATTGGCATATTAATAATTGGTTTAATACTCGATTAGTTAAGATTCCTGATAAGACGTCAAATTTGATTTTTTCCCTACGATTTGTCCATAGACTTTTATAATATTGTTCTACATCGAAAGGAATAGCTTTTAAAAATAAATTTAATATTAAAGAATATTTAAATTAATTCCTTAAATTTGTAAATTTAAATTTAAAAATATATTCACTTTCAAAATAATGCTTGATATATTGTGATGAAAATAATTCATAATTTGTTATTCCTTTGTATTCTATAATTTCTTCTAATAGGAGAAAAAATAAGTAAGTGCAATGATCCCTATTCAAAAAGTATTTTAAAAAGCGTCAGACGAAGAGCGAAAGCAATTGAGCAAGTTTTATTTCTTCTGTAATAACAAATAATATTCTTCTTCTTTAAAAAAATCTATAATCGTGCACATGTATATAAATGCAATTTAATCAGTAACTTTCAAGTCAATATGGTTGATGATTAGATTATCTTATATATAATTTGAAATTTTTTTCTCTAGCAATGGGACTAATCAGTTTGTATTAATATTTTCTATTTCCTTTTGTGAGTTGCGGCTTTTTTTTCCTTCCAAGTTTTGAAAAAGTTATTAAACCATTATGATTGTATAATTATGCAACTATAACCGAGTGAAGGGGAGGGGAAGTGAATAAATATATTTAAGGTAATGAAATAAGAGCTGACGTAAAGAAACGTAGAACATATACAATTTAACATAATGTTTATATAATTATGATGCTCAAAATAATAAAAATAATATCAAATAAGCTCCGCAGTTCAAAACCACACAAACTTCTGTCATATTAGTGTAATAAGCTCTTCAGCTATGACTAAAAAAAAAATAAAAATAAAAAATTAAAGCTCCGAAAGAGTCAGAGGAATTGTGAAGGAAAAACAAACAAACAAACAAAATTTTTACCACTTACAAAGTTAAATTTACCAAAATGTATGATCTTTCTTTATTAAAATTAAAATTCCTGAACTTTTTATTCACGAAACAAAATGAGATCAAATGACACTGAAAGCGAAGTATGTTGCTGCACTTTTTTTTAATTAATTTGTTTATTTTAACCCTTAAACAACGAAATAGGAGCCTTTCTGGTTTTAGAGCCCTCATGAATTTATTTATTTTTTGAATCTATTTATTTTTTAACCGTGCACAAATCTTACGCCTGAAGAGTTGTTTATGTGCCCGTCTAAAAACACATAACTTAATAATAATTTAATTAATAAAACGGAACCGAATTAAACGAGTAACAAGTTCATAAGAATAGCAACGCAATTTTTCATCTAATAATTTGTTTAATATTTTGCTATTTATTCATATAATATTAAAAAAATAAACCGCAAACACTATTAAGTATTCAAAAATAAACAAAACTTGTTTTTTTTCAGCTTTTTTTTAAATGTAAATATATGAAAGCGATTTCCATGCAGATTCTTTATAGATTTATTATTCGTCATGCATGTTAATCATGTTAACGTACATAAGAAAAATAAATATGCATATTATAAAATTGGCATTTATTATCACCAGTCTTCTATTAGTTACAATTGTTAGGTGTTATTGCTAAAACGCAATTTTTTTTAATACCACGCGTGTACAATGGTATGATTTAGTTTCCTTCACTTTTTTCCTAGTGATGTCCTGATTGAATGTCAGAGAAACGAACGATTCATCCAAGCAAATGATTTTTCAGCATTGTTTAAAATGCTATGCGTTTGACTGTAAAAGAAAAGGATTAGTCTTTCGTGGGATTCGAGAAAGGAAACGCCATTGTCAACATTACAGAGATCACCTCCCTTCCTATTATAACTAACTATATGCGGGACATTTAAAGAGAAACATTCAAAACATTAAGATCATTAATAGAGTATCTGAATAAAAATTAGTAAAATTAATTATATATCAACAACCTATTCCGTTTACTTAGGACATGGCTATAATGTTTTTTATGAGGTCTTCCTCCCCTTCAAGATTTTTTACCCCAATACAAGAACGATTTTCCAAAATCTCTAGCTAACTTCGAAATCATCTAAATGGTTCTAGGCCAATGGTTTTTCAATGACCATAATAACGGTTAATAAATAAATGTTCAAAATAATAAACTCACAGTTTATTACATTGTTATATTAATCGCATAAAACACTTCTTTAAATACAGTAGAGAAGAAATTCAAAATATAACAAAAAGAGCAAACAAAAAACAAAAACAAACAATTCACTATGTGATCAAAAAGTCCCCAGACACCCCTCCAGAAAATGATACGTGTCCTAATTTGCATGACTATGATGTATAAAGTAATATAAATAGAAACATACTTTACCGGACTCATTTGTGATTCGTATTGATCGCTCAACAGAATTCAGTTGAGTTCCAACTTGCTACCATGATAGGACGTCACCTATGCAACAACTCTGTACGCGAGATTTCTGTCATTCGGAAAATACTCTGTTCAAATGTAAGTGACATCGCTGTCAAGTACATATCTCAAAGGACAATGACGGCGAAACCTTGAAGTAGGAAGCCAAAAAAAAAATGACAGATAGTAATCGTCGACTGCTACCACGTGTGACATGAAGCAATTTGAAGTCTTCAGCTGAAACAATTGCTAAAGATTTCCGAAATGCTACTTCAAGTACCGCCAGTATAATCTCCATTCGCCGGGAATCGAAGACCCTAGATTTCCATGGCTGTACTTCTGCTCATAAGCTCCACTTAAGCAAAATTAATGTGAAGCGAAGTTTAGAATTTTGTACAGCTTACTGAAATTTGACTAATGGAAACATGTCTTATACAGCGACGAATTTCGGCACACGCTCTGGCAATCAGATGGATGAGTTTGAGTCTGCCGGGTGCCCGAAGATCACTTCTTGCCTGTCTGTGTGGATTTCCACTTGAAGTTCGGAGGAGGCGATACCACGGTATTGAGCTCATTTTTATGATTTAGATTGGATCAACTCGTTTCAGTTCAGCAGGAACTATGAGTTTGCAACTGATTATTATTATTTCGGATAATTCTGAACTGCCAGTATTGTGGCAATGATTTGAGATTGGACCATTCGTATAATAATATGACAATGCTCCTTGTCCAATGCAAAGTGGAGACAGGTTTGAAAAAATGGACTGGATTGCACAGAACCGCAATATAAATCACGCTGAAAGCTTATGACTGAACTATCAATTCTCTAGAGGAAGAATGGAAGAAATTTCCTGAAGCTATTTACCAAAATCCGTCGGAAAGTCTTTCTCGGAGAGTAGAGGTTGTAATAAATGAATATCTCAACTTTGCAGATTTGGTTGTTGCCACAGTTAGAAGAAGAATCTGGTGATTTCATTCTACAGCAGGATGGTGCACCACCCCATTGGCACTTAGCTGTTCGTGGGTTTTTAAATGACAAATTGCCGTACCGGTGGATTGGTCGCCGAGTACCCCAGGACTTTGCTCTTCATCGATCCTGCAATCCTGACTCCGTGCGATTTTTTTCTGGGGCTACATCAAAGATCAACTATCAGGTGTTTGTTCCACCGCTACCAACTGACGTTGACGAACTTAAGACATGCA
>JAHWFO010006271.1:496677-512961 GCA_023313115.1 Rhysida immarginata
TGGTTATAAACATGGAGGTATGAAGGGGGTCATTAGAATTTAATGGTTATTAGAAGTTAATGGTTGGTCAACTCCGCCTCGAAAGCCTACCAACTCTTCCACTTTACCTTACAGTGTGAAAATTCTACTAATATACAGTATTTTGAAGATGAATTGAAGTAAATATTTTGAAAAATTGAAAAAAATATTATTATTTAATTTTACATAATAAAAAAATTAAATTTTGATATAGAAGCCAGTCTTACAATTCAGAATATTTCCAAAAATATTTTTAATGTCCACAAACATTTTTTTTTTGGCATTAACGTTAAAACATTTTTTTTTTCCTTTTTGACAAATAAACACGTTAATCAATAATCTTATGAAAGACGAAAAATTCATTTTTAAAGATGTTAAAAAAAATCCAATAAAATATTATTTTAATGATAATTGGAGTTAAAATTATTATAAGTCGGCCTGGCAGCCGAGATCGTTAAGGCGCAGTCCTTGTCGCTCTCTAGCACATCGAGTCGCGGGTTCGAATCTACTGACGGTATGGATGTTTGTTCTTGTCCCTTTACTAAAAATCTTGGAGGACCAAGCAAAGCCTCACTGGGCTGATCCTCTACTAGATTAAATTTCAAACAGATCCAATAGTTACGAGGCGTATCAGAAAGCAATGCCATTTATTTTTTCAAAGGAAATTATAAAACATTCAAGTAAACAACTAAGTGCAGCTGAAACTACACGTCTTTATCTACTTTTCTATATAGGCACCTTCACGATTTAGACATTTGTTCCAACAGTGCACTGGTTTCAGAATCTCCCGCTCATAGAACTCCGTCGGCTGTGAATACAGCCAATAGAGCAAGGCAGATTTGAGTTCCGCGTCAGTCTCAAACCTCTGACCACCCAGAAATCTTTTCCGCGTCAGTCCGAGGGCGCTAAATCTGGACTGTAAGCGTGGTCCAGAACCTTCCAACCGAAACGGATCAGTTTTGCTTTGACGACGTTGGCCATATGCGGGCGGGAGTTGTCATGAAGAAGTCGAACATCATTTCCTCTTTCTGTTCGCTTATCCCGAATAGCACACCGCAGTTTAGACAACGTTTCACAATAGGTAGCGGCGTTGACGGTTGACCCACGAGGCAGGAACTCTGCGAGTAGGATGCCTTGCATATCTCAAAAGTATAATCTTCCGATCTGAAGGAGAATCTTTGAATTTTTCACGAACCGGAGAATGTGAATGTTTCCACACCATGTTTGTAGTTTTAGGCTCATGTGTGAAGTGCAAGATCCAGACTCATCTCCTGTGACAATGGCATCCAGAAACGCATTTTCCTGCTGGTTGTACCGCTGCAGATGTTGCAGACTGCACGCCAATTTGTTGCTGGTCTGTTCTGTTGTCAGACTTTTTCGAATCCAACGCGAACAGACTTTGCGGTACCCAAGCTTCTCATGCACCATATATCATATCCCACTTTTTTCAAGTAAATGCGATGGTTTTCTCTGATGGTGAATGTCCTCGATAACGGCTGACCAAGCCGCCCAGAACGCTGTTTATCGAAACATTTTACACCATTTGCACACGTTGGAATAATTCACAGAGATGGCACATAAAAGTTTGCCATTTCCCCATGAATTTCAGCGTATTTCTTACCTTTTGCGAAAATAAACCTTAGAACAGCTCGTTGTTCTTCCACTGTACATGTGATAGCGGTGGCCATTTGTAAAACGACTGGTAGCACGTAGTGCGCGTGCTCGGGACCAATTCTTGTTATGTGCATGTACTTTTTGTATATGTTAACCTTTACACCGCGACTATATTTCCTCCTTTAAAAAATTAATGGCCTTATTTTCTGATATTTAAAATCTTCGACACCAAACGTTAAAGGAGGAAAAGAGAAGAAAGAGAAGCTATAATAAATCGTCTATCAAAATGCAAATCACATACTCATGATGATTTAGAAAACGCGAAATCCTTTCGAGGGATTGAAGCACGTTGTCATTTCAAGAATCTTTCTTCATTGGAAGGAACTTTAAAAAGATCCCTTTTATCTTTGTCACGATTCTAGCCAGACTTGAAAAAGAATTACTACAATATCTGAAAACCATTTTAAGAAAATACTTGAAAGTAAATTTATATAGTAAGAGAACTAGCTGAGATGCCCGTCTTCGCCGAGCTTTTCAAGGCAAAACGAAAGCGGGGTATCAGTATCTATCTGCTCTAGGTATATACCAATGTTGTTTAAGGACTTGTTAATTGTCATTGCATAAGCTGGGACTTGATAATTGTCATTATAAGCTCGGCGAACAGGAAATTGTCGACGTTTGAACTCCACAAAAATGATCTGTCGCCTGTAACGGTAATGTTGGTATTAAAACGAATTGTCCTGCGTTATCCCCGCTGACTATTGTAGCTTGTAATGAACCTGATTATTCGGAATTGATTGTTGTATTGATTAATACTCCAAACGTTCAACCTAATGACCGTCGACCCTACAATTTACCAACAACTTCAGACGTTGCTGTGGTTTTACCTGGCAGTGGACTCGGTGCACATCGTGATTTTATTTTGCGCCAGCGCACAGATAGTAGGATTCGTCGGATTTTAGAAAATCACCCATCTTATGATCCTCTGCAATATGTGCTTATGTTTCCATACGGAACGCAAGGGTGGCTACTTTCTTAAAAAGCCCAAGCAAATATCGTGAAAATTCAGAAAGATATCGCCGATAGAATGAGTTGAATTTCAGTTGCTCTCAAAATTAAACAAAACGATAAGGGGCTTTCTCCAAATTTTTATTTTTGGACTGGAAACCGGTATGAACTTCTTTTTCTTTCATATCAACTTAAGGAGAAGAAGTTCATACTGGTATCCGGTCCAAAAATAAAACCCCTTTTCGTTTTGTTTATTTTTGAGAGCAACTGAAATTAAACTCATTCTATCGGCGATATCTTTCTGAATTTTCACGATATTTGCTTGAGCTTTTTATGAAAGTATCTCTATGCATTTGGCTAATAAATTATGCAAAAAACATTTTAGTAACGCTTGCACATGCGCAATTAAACATTATTTAGTAAAATGCTCATATTTCATCAAATATTTAATAATTTAATATTCTGATTGCAGGGTGTTGTCTCTACTGTAGCTTGTCAAGTTTCCTGAAAATGACATTGCACTGGGTTGAAAACCCTGCACGTTATAAAAAAAACTTACCAAAAATTTCTATTTTTTTAAAGAAACCTTTATATCTCCATGAATATACGTGCTATTCTCATACAAATGAATACAGATAAGTAAAAGAAGCCTCCTAATCATATGCTACAGCTACACCGCATTTGAAACATTATTTTTTACAGGCTGATCCCAAACATTATTTTTTTGTTCAATTTGTTACTGGTTCCCTGTTTGCCCTTGGGGCAAAATCTTTCGCTGAAATATATGAGGTGTAACATGCTCTTTACATCCTTGGAGTTTGAGGATTATTCGTCAAGTATTTTTCTAGATATTCGACAAAATGTCTAAATCGAAAGGTGTTCTTATTATTCTGTCCACCCCCTGTAATTGCTGGGAAATTTCAGCAATGTTGTGTCGAATTTCATCTTTGAGGTTCTCAATAGTTTGTGGTTTATTAATATACACTTTATCCTTAAGATAACCCCAGAGAAAGAAGTATAACGATGTCATGTCACATGATCTTGGCAGCCAATTCACATCACCTTGCTGCGAGATAACACGACCTTTAAATTTTTGAAGCGCATTTTTACAATTTCTACGCGTTGTTCGATTGTGTAATTTTGCATAATTTAATCTCAATGTTTAATAATGACAGCATATAAAAAACTCTACTCTGATTGTCCCACGAAAAAAATGGCGGCAAAATCAAAATGTCTGTTCATTTTAGGACATCCTTTATAATAAAAATCGTACCTTCCACTGTATATAAGTATACGGGTCTTTAAATCACTTGTTGTTTTAAAGACCCATATACGTATATTTTGACAAACAACTAAGACCAACATGTTCGAAGATATTTCCATTGTATAGTTTTCGTCACAAACACGACTGGCCTATTGTTGCACAAACTTTGCCTTTCATTGCTGGAGATGAGCTATATATTGTTGGTCCGCGCATATTGTTGGTGTGATGAAAACTCTTAACAATAAGCGTTAACGGATTCTTCGCATAGTATCAACACCTCCTATAGAGAAGGCCTGTGGACAAGAGGTGTATACATTGTTACATCATCATCAAGCGGCTATTGTTATCGTATTTTTACCAATAATAAGCCCTAAATTTGGCCGCTTGATGATGATGTAACAATGCATACACCTTTGGTCCGCAGGCCTTCTCTCTAGGAGGTGTTGATAGTATAGTAGGATTATTATTATCAGGAGAAACGTGCACCGACGAAGGTCTCCATTAACAAGTGAAGAAAAAAAATTTTCAAAAACAACGCTTATGTCAAAATTAGGTACACATAGCGCCATCTCTTGAGCAAATAAACATAAGCCAATTATATTTCATATTAATCCCCCCCTCCCCTTCGGAATTTTTGAAATTTTTTTTTAGATTCATGCATTGTCACCGATTTTAACTATGTGTACAAAATTTCAGCAAGATCGGAGTAGTGGAAGGGGTTGAAATATTGATGACGAAAGTTATATAAGCGTTGTAAAAATAAGCTAAATTCTTGACGACCAATAGACTACTGTGACGTCGAAGCCGTCTGAGGAGATTAGTTTCCCAAATTACGTTTTTAATCAATGGAGTTGACCAATCTCTAACTTATGATAACCATACTTATATGAATGGGAATTTCAATAGTTGAGATGTGTAGTAAGATGATAGCCGGGCTAATATGAATGACCATTCGTTTTCTTATTCTTATTGTGAAAAACTATTTTTCTGGCCTCGTGTTTTAAAGTACAACAAGGTAAACATACAACTGGAAAATTTACCGAAACATAAGCAACTTCATTTTCATCGCCCTTTTATTCGCCCATTTACGCAGTATTAAGTGAATTCGATGTCTAATACGCCCTTTAATTTGTATGACACACTTATGGCACTTTGTTTTTGTATGTAGATTGGATTGGAAAAGATACAAGAGCATAATGCTTGTGAATAGTTTAATACACTAACTTAATAAATAGAGAAAATTCCAGGCTGTGGAATTTTCTTTACTATTTTTCTCTATTTATTCATCAATATCGGAGGTAATGGCGTGAGAAAATCCTCCAAAGACCATTTTCCAATTATCACTAACTTAAATTAATAAACTAATTGAAAATAGTTGACATCCTGCGATTGCGAGGAACTTTGAATTAATGCTCTCATATTTTCCCTTTGAATACTGTAGATATTGTAAGCTGTTGAAATGTCGTTTATTATTATCAATTTTACCCACAGAATTGGCGTGTAAAAAACAAATCCCAAAAGTCTTTACATCTATCAATACGATCAGGAATGGATGAAAGCAGACCAATGCGGACCCATTCTTGATATAATAGAAATGCTCTATTTTTGTTGGTTCACTATTCTTTCCATGTAAATGTAAGGACCCCTTTGACTGCAAATGAAATATATACGAGCATGGAGTGAAAGAGGGCCCAATCTCTTACTTACTTACTTAATTTTCAAACCCGCTTATCCGTTAGGGTCATGGGGGCAGCAGCCCTATGGAGGATCTCCAGCGATCGCGATCTTCCGCCATCAGGCGCATTGTCCTCCCTGGTAATATCCAAGCGACTCGAACCCAGATTCTCCATTTAGTCTAGCCACCTGGTTCTAGGCCGACCCCTTGGTCTCTTACCCACTGGCTTGGAAAATACAACTGCCTAGGAAGACCAGTTTGCGGCATCCGTATCACGTGGCCATACCAGCGCAACTGAGATCTCTCAATGCGGAGAAGTAGCGGCTCAACACCTAAAGACTCCCTTCCCTTATTGTGCTGCTGTGCACTCTATCTAGTAGGGTAACACCTGCCACACCTCTCAGAAATCTCATTTCGGCTGCCTGTAACCGCGATCGCACTCTTTCGGTCATTACCCAAGCCTCATGACCATAGGTGAGAATGGGGACAAAGATAGATTTGAAGACGGAGAGCTTGGCTTTGTTACCCAGCTCGCGTTTCGTTACCACAGATCGCCACAGTTCACGTCTGGCACAGCTTGCTGCACCGATCAGAGCATCCAATTCTTTCTCCTGCCGTCCATCACTCGTGAATGCAATCGCGAGATACTGGAATTTCTCCACCTGCCTCAATGAGGCTCCCCTAACATGGAGAGCGCACTGAGCAGGCTGTCTTGAAAGGACCAGAACCTCGGTTTTAGCCACACTGATCTTCATCCCAGCTTCTTCACATTTGGCTGCAAACCGGTCTAGTGCATGCTGAAGGTTCGTGCGAGTAGACCCAAGGAGGACAAGGTCGTCAGCAAAGCGCAACCTCTCCACCAGGCAGTCGCCCACTCAAACACGCTCATCGCCTCGGCTGCCCCTGTCTATCCAGTCCATGAAGATAATGAACAAGAAGGACGACAGTACGCACCCTTGGCGAAGTCCAACATCCACGGTGAACGGTCTTGACTTAATGCCATTTATCCGGACACACATCTCAGAGCTTTCGTACAGAGACATGATAGCAATTAACCATCCACTCCATACTCTTGCAACACTTGCCAGAGCTTCTCTCGAAGTCATATGCTTTTTCGAGGTCCACAAAGCAAGCGTAGACCTCTTTTGCATACTCCCAGGATTTCTCAAAGATTTGCCTTAGAGCAAAGATGTGATCCGTCGTGCTTCGGCCAGGTCGGAAACCACACTGCTCCCCCGACAGTTTGGAGTCGACTATTTCCCGACTTCTCTTCTCCAGACACTTAGTGTACACTTTCCCAGGAATGCTGAGGAAAGAGATGCCTCGATAGTTGTTGCAATCTCTCTGATCTCCCTTTTTGAAGATAGGGATCACAATTCCTGTCTGCCATTGCTTAGGGGCCTGTCCAGATATCCAAGCAACCTGACACACTCGAGTCAACCACAGGATACCATCCTGATTTAAGGCCTTTAACATCTCGGACCGGATTTCATCATCACCTGCAGCTTTGCCAGTCTTCAGGGACTTAATTGCTCATCTGAATTCTGTTTCAGTGATACTACCGTGACTATTCTCCGCTCAAAGGTGCACCTCATGTGCCTCAGTTGTTGCTGTCACCAGATTAAGAAGAGATGCAAAGTATTCCTTCCACCTATGCAATACGCTCTCCTCCGTTTTCAGAAGCCTCCCATCTGAACTCTTTTTTGCCGAACCATAGTCTGCCTCCAATTTCTCCCCGAACTTCTCCCAGGCCTTGGCTTTAGCTGTTGATACTGTCTTTGCTGCTGCTTTTCGCGCCTCAGTGTACCGCAAGCCATAGAAAATAGGCTTCCTTCTTTGCCTGACAGCTTCTTGGACTTACCGTTCCACCATGCAGTCCTTTTCTCACTGCCCTGCGCCACACTCAGCCGCTTACGACCACAGCACAATGCAGCCGAAGTAATCACAGCAGTTTTAAACAACTGTCACTCCTCTTCAACAGTACCACGATCACTGGGTAGTTCTTTGAAACTTGAAGATATGTTATCTGCAAAGGTCTTCCTCACAGCTCTAACCTCCAATGCCTCCCATTTGATGCGCCAAGTTTGTCTGAACCTAGTATTTCGCCTGGTTGGCATGGATTCAGAGAACCGCAAAGTGCAGACAACAAGGTGGTGATCAGTTGATAAATCTGCCCTTCTTCTCACACGAGTATCCAACACTGATCGGAATAAGTCGGCTGAAACGATTACAAAATCAATCAGTGACTTCTGGTCCATTGCATCCCTGTACCAGGTATACTTATGGACATCCCTGTGCTGGAAGGTGGTGTTTGTGATGGAAAGTCCATTGTTGCAACAGAAATCCAACAAGCACTTCCCATTCGCATTTAAATCGGGATCACCGTTCTTCCCAATCACGCCTTTCCACGTTTGGTCATCAGCCCCTACGTGTGCCCTGAAATCGCCCATCAGGATGACAGAATTGGTTAGAGCGAACCTGTTTGAAATGACACGATTTCCGAATTTCTGATTGAGAAAGTCTAGCACTTCATTAGTGGTGTAAGGCCTAGCCCCATCCTGTTGAAACCATTGATGTCGAAGCGGTATACGCCTCCTTCACAGCTCGGAGATGAAGGTTTCTAACATGTTAAGGTAAGCCTGTGACGTTACGGTGCCCTCAAAAAAGAACGGACCAATGATGCCTGTTTTAGAAATCGCGCACCAAGCCATAACCTTTCTTGGATGAAGAGGTGACTTATGGATCTCATGAGGGTGCTGGGAACCCCAAAAACGAACGTTGTGTTTATTAACGTCACCTGCAGATGGAAGAAGGCCTCATCTGACACCCACAGGTTGTCCACAATGTCCTGATTGGCTTCCATTTCTGCTCCAAACTCCATCGCAAATTGTTGTCGCTTCTGTCTTCCAGTGTCTGTTAACTCCTGATAAACATGGATCTTATACGGGAACAGGTGTAAATCCTTTCTCAAAATTCGCCACGTCGTGGTGTACGACAGCCCTTCTTCAATGGATAGGCGGCGAACAGATTTTTTGGTAGGGGAATCGACCAACCTTGTGCGAACATTTTCGACAACTTCGGCCGTTCGAACACGAGCTTCGCTCCCGCCTTTTTTCTTGTCTTTAACACATCCAGTGGCACGAAATTGCTTGACAAAATCCATGATTGCTTGCCTGCCTGGTGAGTCTCGACACTTATACTCCTTCCAGAACTTTCTTTGCACGGTTACAGGTGATTTTGTCTCGAAATACCATTCGACAACCTTGCATTTCTGCTCTGTTGATAAAGCGGGCGCCATTTTTCAACAATACGATTTTCATGCAGCGCCGTTGCAACAATACAAACTCCAACTATTTAGAAATTCGATATGGCGCTCATATTCTTTCAATCGTTTATCCCTAATGCACGTCATTCGAGTGAAATGGTCAGAAATTGACTGAATCACCCTGTAGAATAAAATTAAAAGTAACATGGTTACAATACGATGTTTTCATATCAAAGCCAACTAAAAAGACAGGCCGGGGCACTAAAAAGTCACGTGGCCAAAGTAGATCGAGCAACAATCCAATCTTCATTGTTTCCAACAAACGAAAAAACAGTGATTGTTGAAATCCAAGATGGAAACAATGAATATTGGATTGTTGCTCGATCTACTTTGGCCATGTGACGTTTTAGTGCCCCGGCCTGTCTTTTTCGTCGGCTACGTTTCATACGTCGGCTACGGCTCATATAAAAATATGAGCGAATATTTTTATTTTTTATTTATTTTCACACATTTGAATGAAGATTTATTCATCTAAAATGACTATACTCTGTCCGACGAAAGTTTGACAGGGCGTGTACAGTTAAATTACAGTTTTCAATTGTTTAGGCATTATTGCAAAATAAAATTAACAATGTCTAACAATTGAAATTGGAAATTTAATTGGACGCGCCCATTCAAACCGTCATTGGATAGAGTAAAAACAATTTCATTTTTTAAAATTATTCTTGCGTATGCCTGAAATGAATAAAGTGAACTACACAACAAATATATTTAATGCCAGGAATAAAATTAAACAATGAAAAATTAAACTTTTTATTACAAATAAAATAAAAAGGGATGTTTGCAATCTATTCATATAAAATGTGAAAATTTTTTATTTTTAAATTATTTTAATATATATCGCTGAAATGCAGATAGTGAGGTATATGCACACCAATTCAGTGGCAAAAATATAATTATCCCTTAATGTCCACTTCCATGGCTTGCTCCATTAGGCAAATTTCTTTCTATAGCTAGTTTTCATGGGTGTTTCACTCTTTGCATTTGCAATTCCGTTAAAGATGGTCGGCCAGAGGATAGGCGGCGAGATCCTCTTGTAACATCTGGTTGCCTTCGGCTGATGCTTGTTGGCTGCACACGAATTGTAGAACCTGCTCTTGATGAAACTTCAACACCTTGAAAAAATCAAATCGCATTACATTACATTAAATCAAATCACATTACACCCTTTTCTCACCTTGAGTATTCAAAAATGTTTCCCACATAGTAGAAGTTTTCACTTGTTTTAGACGCCCTAAAATTTTATTCACCCCCTTGTCTGAAGTGGAAAACTTTTCATGAAGCTCTTTAAAAAGTATCAGAAATTCATCAACTTTACCTTCTGATGTGGTTGTTGGGTTGTCTTCTGTGCACTCATTTTCTTGTGGTCAATTATCAGCAGTCACCTCTTTGTCCGCTTCGTTTACTTACACTGGATTTTCAATTTCTGTAGTCTCATGTGCCACATCGATTATTCCAGCCTTTGTTAAAAATTGTGGAAAATGAAAAATTATAATTGATAAATTTATTGTAAAAATTAAAAAAAAATTGACATTTCAGAACTTACCACATTGGTTAACTGAAGAGTCTGATAAAATTTTATATCGCCTGACTTTTCTCCAAATGCCAATTTTGCTATTTTGAATCGTAGCTCTGGTGTAATTCTTGGCACATAGCATGAAATTACAGGAAAATACTTGATAATCCCTACAAACATGTCAACTTCATAAACATCACGTCCTTTAGAGCTAGGAACATTGTACAATGTCTCAGATAGTTGCATTATCTGGGATGGATCGGTCAAATAATCAGCTTTTTTAAAACTGCATTAAACATTAATCTTGGGGTAGCATCTCTACAATGAACAAATTCTCGAAGTCTGTTCACATAATATTGCTTAAGAACAGTCCAAGAGAAGCCAATCAAAGCAATGATATTGAAAGCATTCGCTCTACGTAAAACTATATCCTTGAATATGCGAACTATAATTTCCGCATAATTAATGGTGTGGTGTCCGAATATTTCAGCTCCATGCCATGCCATTTCCCATTCCTCCGCAGCTAATACTGTTCTAAATGTTTAATCCAATGCGGATATTTGAGAGTCTCACATGAACTGCAGGTTCTTGATAGGCTGTTTCAGCATCATCAATGAAAAGGCATCACATTATATTCTGGAATTGCCTCATCAAAGCTTGCCTGTCATTCCTCTCAATCTGATGTTTCGAACTCCACAACCATCTCCAAATGGCTTGCGGCACATGGAACAAGCATAATCTAGTCTGACTAGATGGAAAGCAATTAGCAATGGCATTGCGCTCAGCTGTGCTGTCATCTGTCAAGAATATGTTTGGATATTTTTGCTGAGCAAAAGCATTCTCTCCCAATGCAGACAGCAGTAATCTTAATCCAGTTGTGTAATCCTCTTCACGTTGACTAGATGTTATAATAATACCCAGAGGACCAGCACCAACACATGGAGTTAATAGAAATGTTATGCTGTGATTCTGTGCATCACATGATGTTGTGCTATCCATAAACACAATTTTGTTTTAAAGTGGCAGTGAATGCGCTCGTTTCATCAATGGTGTTAAAATTAAAACAGCCATGTTGTCCTTTTCATAAAGAACCGTCGTTCCATTTTTTTCATATTCAGAAATTTTATGATCCAGAAACTGCAATTATAAATGGAAATTATTAACATAATAATAAATGAATAAATAGAGAAAAATAGTAAAGAAAATTCCACGGCCTGAACTCGAACCAGGGACCTTCGGGTTACCGTCCCGATGCTCTAACCATTAAGCCACCGTGGAGATGGAAGCTGACGCTATCAAACATGTCCTATGTGCATAGGTTAAAGCGCGGCTCCTTGTTCGCAAGCCAGGACTACTATCTTTACTATTAAATGGCGAATTATAATATAATAATAATTGGAAAATGGTCTTTGGAGATTTTTCACGCCATTACATCCGATATTGATGAATAAATAGAGAAAAATAGTAAAGAAAATTTCACGGCCTGGACTTGAACCAGGGACCCGAGTGGTTAAAGCATCGGGACGGTAACCCGAAGGTCCCTGGTTCGAGTCCAGGCCGTGGAATTTTCTTTACTATTTTTCTCTATTTATTCATCAATATCGGAGGTAATGGCGTGAAAATATCCTCCAAAGACCATTTTCCAATTATTATAATAATACATTTTAACCAAAATCAGTATAATATATACTGACCTCCAATGCAGCATCTCCATTCCTAGGGACTAAATTTGTAACTCTGCAATGATCATACCGCCATTCTACTGTTCTGTTTTTTTGGATTAACTGCAGCATTTGCTAACGTTTCTTCATTTGCATTGCAGCATAATTCCAAAAAATCAATATGATAGCTGACTGCCTGGGAAGGACCCATTCCAGAAGAAAAGTAATTTTCAAAAGCTTGCCTTGTTTCAGCGCTTGATCGTACAGAGCTCAATGATTCAGTAGTACCAATTGAATGGTTGTGGTTATTAGTTAAAACAATGGCGCAAGGCATACCCTTCTGAGAATTAAATAAACTCATTAACTCAGGTAAATATTAATGAAAATGAGCATTCTATTCTCGCACTACTTACAGCTATGTAGGTATCCTTCCATTTCGTATGCTGAGTAACAAGCTTAATTATCACTCTTAATGCAGCTGAGCAATTTGTATTTTTTGTATACCTTGTTATATTTTCGAAATTACTTATTGAAAGAACTGTGATGGCACACACAGTCTTTTTTAACAGCCTATGGAGGACTTCTAACCTAAACAATATAATCTTGATAATAATGTCCCCAAGCAAGATGGCATTGTTTTGCATGAAAAGCCATCAACAATAGAAACTAACGAAGTTCATAGTTAAACAAAAAAGGTGACTTAGTTTCGAATCTGCAGTCCGAAGCACTGAATCATGATAATGTTTTTAGAATGGACAAGTCTACAGAATCATGTACATCGGTAATACTGAATAAGGGCTTATAGTAACTGAAGTATGAAATACAGGGTGAGCCAAAAGTCACTTTACCATTTAAAAATTAAATAACTTTTTTGCTATTATATTTTTTTTGTTTCAGATTTTTAAAATGCAGAATTCGGAAATAAATTATGGGTATATTGACAATAGAACAACGTGTAAAACTTACTGAGTTTTACTTTGAACATACTTTCAACATAATTTCCAGAAATGCGGAGTTTCGTTGGCCATCACGTTCCTTCCCCTGATCTGACGGCCCCAGATTTCTTTTTAGTGGGATATTTGAAACAGCCAGTGTTTGTTACTAAGCCCCGAAGTCTTGCTGAGCTGCAGGGCAATATTCGTCAGGAAATTCGAATGAGAAACAGTGTCACTTTGCAGGCAGTTATAGAAAGAGCTCGCCTTTGTGAAAGGGGAAAACGAGGGTCATTTAAAAGATGTTATCTTTCATGTTTAGGCCAAAAAAATCTCCAAGATGTGTACATTATAATGTTAAAAAGAAAATTATTAAATAATTAAAAGTAAAAAAAGTTATTTCATTTTTAAATGGTAAAGTGACTATTAGCCCACCCCCTTATAAGCACGGATATCGAGTCTCTCGATATGTGGAGTAAACACAGCGTCTATGATAAATAAAGGAAAAAAACAGAAAACACTACTCCACATAGAAGGCTTACTCTCGATTCTATGTGGAGTAGTGTTTTCTGTTTTTTGCTTTATTTATTAAGGTATCCACAGTTTCGGCTATTTTTCTATTTATTACAGCGTCTATGCTTAAGGAGCGTCTCGCTTCTGTGCTCACAATCGAATGTGGGACCACAAACACGGCACGTGCAAGCTTTTCACAGTATCTAAAATCACAAAACGACTGTATTTTCTATGAGGAAAAAATTAAAATTATTATCGATTAAAATCTGTAATGATTATTGCATCACCCATAACGCTTTTATGGGTCGAAACATTATTTTTAACTATAGAGAGGAAGGGATCTGTAGAAATAAATTAAGCACTTCAAAGCACATAGTAATTCAATCAGCGCATAAATTATAAATAACATGAATTAAACATTTTCTGAATCATAATGATAAATAAATAAATAAATAAATAAATAAATAAAAATGAATACTTCAAAAAACATCAAAAGATCTAAAGGCTTCAAAATAATAAATTATGAATTAAATTGTGAGTAATAAAATATATTAATTATAATGGAAAAGAGTTTATTATAATTATTCCAATACACTAGGATTCATTAATCTTCTTTCAAAACACTGAAAGCAAAACGATAGGCCATTACACGAATTGGCTAGGTAAGACAGCGAAGCATAGTGGCACTATCTGTTATCACACTTTCAATATCTATAAATATAATAAAACTGTAGCCGACCTGGTGTCTATACATAGAAAATATTGAAGTAAATCTTATGCGACAGGTCTTACTAACACCATGGTTATTAGAAGTTACTAACTTCTAATAACCATGCTAACACTAACAGCAGCCAAAACAATAATTTTTAGAATTTTTATCTGTTTGTCATTTGTTTGTTCCTAATCACGCAAACACTACTACACGAAAATTAACGCGGTTTCTCACAGTTGTATTGTTTTATGGTCTGTGCAATAAAAGAAATAACTTGGCGTGGTGCCAGTTTTTTTATTTTATTGCACAGAGTATAGGTGCAACTTAAAAAATGGTGTATGATTTATCGTGATATGCCGTCTAGAAGCCGAGTTCTAGGCTAACTCTCTTAAGCCGGCATGCGGTCAAGGTATACTTTAGTTCACAAAACAAACAACAGATGGCGCTATAAGCAAATTAAACTTAAAGTACTGTATAGGACTTTAATTAAACTTAAAGCTCTGGATAGGGAAAGTAACGACAACCTGGGCGTCTGCTAGTGTTGGCGGCCAATTTGGACCCATTTACCTTGCTTCGGCTAAATCCACAGCTACATTTTTTGAAAAGAGGAAAAAGTAACTCATCAACTATCTTCTATATATATAAAGAAGGATGTTTGTTTGTTTGTGGGTTTGTTTGTTTGTTTTTTATACAAATCTACAGTTTTATTCCGATCTTGATAAAATTTCGCATACATGACCTTCAAAGCATGAGGAAGGTCACTGTCTACCTCAGATTTCGAAAAAATAATAATTATTGATAAAAAATCGATATTCATGGTTATGGCAGGGCATATTAATGAGAAATATCTCATGACCAACAATGCAAGACAAAGTTTTTGCAACAATAGGTATCAACAATGGTTTCAACAAACCCACAAACAAACCCACAAACAAACAAAAAAAAATCCTTCTTTATATATATATTCTTAGAAAAGAGAATTCTTAGTACTTAACAATTTCTTGAAAATCTTTAAAAATGATCAGTAACTGGAGATAATGAGTTAGCAGACTATTGAGAAAGAGTGAAAGACGATAGAGGAAGCACTCCTTTAGCTCCGTGCTGTATTGAGCAAATGGTAAGCAAGTAAACAGAAGAATCGGCGACCGCTAGACTACACAAAATGATGAATGGCCAATTTTTGCTTCAAGACATCGAAAGAAGAAAGGAAATTGCAACAACATCAAGTGTACATCTAAAGTAAGATTACGTGAGTAAAAAATTATTTAGACTAGAGTGCATCCTTGGAGATGTCCATTGTGAGCCTTTAAAAAAATTTTTTTCGGTAAATCAAGTCCCGGTATATCACCTAGAATGGATTTTTCAGTGAAGAGGTAAATTCCTGTCTTTCTGATTTTTCTTAGAATGGGTAGTCCCTTCGCTCTATATTGTAGTGATTGAGCTATTATTTAACCAATTTGGAGGTTTAATTTAGCTTTTTGAGGTTGTTCTGTTTACCTACAAGCGTAATTATCCCGGGCAACGCCGGTTACCTTTGCTAGTCTATCTATATATATAAAGAAGGATGTTTGTGGGTTTGTATGTTTTTTATACAAATCTACAGTTTTATTCTGATCTTGATAAAATTTCGCATACATGACCTTCAAAGCATGAGGAAGGTCATTGTCTACTTCAGATTTCGAAAAAATAACAATTATTGATAAAAAATCGATATTCATGGTTATAGCAGGGCATATTAATGAGAAATATCGCATGACCAACAATGCAAGACAAAGTTTTTGCAACAATGGTATCAACACGCAATTCACAAACACTCTGCACGGACCAACAATATATATCTCATGACCAACAATGCAAATAAAAGTTTGTGCAACAATAGGTATCAACAATGGTTTCAACACGCAATTTACCAATAACAATGAGCTCAAAATGATGATGCAATGATAAAGCAATCCTTTCCAAGAATTATAACAATGAACATAAAATGATGAAGCAATATGGATAAGTTTCAATTTGTAACAATGCATAGAATTCCTGTTATTCAGG
>JAHWFO010006271.1:517961-545323 GCA_023313115.1 Rhysida immarginata
AATATGTTAAACATTTTTATTAGTCTACATTTTAAGTAAAAAAAAAAAAAAAATTATGTTTCAAGCATAATTTTTTTCCAAATAAAATTTATTTGCATTCTGTAAACATTCTCCTTTTTTTTCCCTCCATTGACATTAAAATTTAAGACACTATTTATCTACAAAGTATTCCTAAATAAAGTATTATGTGAGATACAATTTTTTTTTTCTAATTTTTAGAATTACTCATATAATTCTTATCATATGTAAATAAACACTGTGATTTAAAAAAAAATATTTTTTTACATAATTTTCTGATATATTCCGACGTGAAAGAATTAATTCATATATTGTAAGATATTTTTTCAGGCATTACGTCAAAAAATGTTGAATTATAAAGCTAAAATTGGACATAATAACGCGCTTGTCATATCTGTTTTGTGCGCTAATCAGATCTCGTGTGTGACGTCATTAACTCTTGTATCGGGCCCGGTAAAGAAAAAAAAAAGATCACGATGGCCCCGGTTAAGCCCCATTCGGTCGCCTCCCATTTGGATGCCTCCCTTTTGGACGCTTCCCATTTGGTCGTCCTCCCATTTGGACGCCTCCCATTTGATCGCCTGTTCTTTATTTAGCCCATAGGGCCTTGATGAGCCACGGTAATAAAATGTATTTTTCTGCATGTGTTACTTAATTACATGTTGATGCCTTATTATTAGAAGTAAAGTAACTAATTGCACCATACAATTGAATACATTACAAAGGAAAGAAACTGGAAATGTTTCCATAATCCTACAACTGTCAAATTATTTTATCATGTTACAATATTGACTTTTAAAAAAGGTGTATTTATTTCATTTACATCCATTTTACAATCAATGAAAAGCATAAATTAGGCTTGGTCAGTTTCATGACATAACCGACAGCATCCATGAACATTTTCAAGTCTTCAGAATTCTGTGGGCTTTGCAAGAAGGTGTTTGTTAGAGTTTGGATTTTAAGGTTCAGTCGCACATATTTTGCTGAAGGTCTAGGAGGATTACTCCAGCACCCAAAAGAAAAAGCTCATTTTCTTCCGTTTCTTGCATGTTTTTAATGACCTGTATCAGTTATAAAGTTTCGGATGAGCCGAAAAAAAACCTTGAAAACGTGATCACCGTTTTGGTACCTGGGCCACCCATTGGATCAAACTAGATTCACCAATGGGGCCCCTGTCCGAATTTAACAGTAACTGCTTATCCGTTTTATTTATAGCCAAGCTTTCTTGATTTTATCCGTTTACTTGGAAATTGCTGAAAAAATTCAGCCAAAAGGTCAAATTTGGAAGTAGGTCAAATCTAGAACTTGGAAATGGTTTTAATTTACTTCTTAAATTAAATTAACCATATTGATATCTTCTTGAATTTTTTGTATTAAAAACACCATATTTATTCTCAATGAAAATGAGGAATAAATATGATATTTTGATATTATATGATTTTTATTTTAAATATTATTAATTAATAATTTGGCTATATTAGTATTTATTTAAATACAGTTAGTTAATAGAAAGTCTTAGAGGATGCAAGCGACGAAATGGGAGGCGATCAAATGGGTCAGGTCAAACGTCCAAATGGGAGGCGACCAAATGGCGCTGAAATGGCGTCCAAAAGGGAGGCGACCAAATGGGAGGCGACCAAATGGGGCTTCACCAGAAATAGTATATATCACGTATAATCTTCCCGAATTTATTTATTTATTTATTTATGTACGAGTACTTATAAATTTCGGGGAAATAAACATGGTTATCGAAATCTCTCCTCATCCGATAAGTTAAACCTCGACCTAGAAGGGCTAGGATTATTCTATTGCTAAAAAGGGAGGCAAGAGGATGGAAAAAAAAATCTGATGTAGTACAGGGAAGTACTAGTACTACATCAGATTTTTTCCATCCTCTTGCCTCCCATTTTAGCAATAGAATAATCCTAGCCCTTCAAGGTCGAGGTTTAACTTATCGGATGAGGACCGTGTATAATAGCTGGAAATTACATTTCTTACACTACTATGCAACAACTATGAAACTTCGTTGTTTATGCTCAATGTAACAAATCAGATTTCGCGTGACTATGAAAAGTTTTTCCCCATTGTTTTATCTTTTAAATAAAAAACATCTGGTATAATTTAACTTTCTTGGAATGAATTTCATAATTTTTGTATTATTTGGGATTTGAAAGAAAAACACTTCGGGACTGCATTTATAAAGAAATAGCTTTCACGAAGGCGGGATCAAGGGGGGGGAAACGAATAAAGCGTGATATCGTATTAAAAAGTAACGTAATGACGGGATTTGACTGCATTTTAATTAGATTTTTGAGGATATAATGTAGATTACACGTACAGTAATAGAAGTGATTACTTACTTCACATAGCCGATAGCCGGTATTTGGATTCCATTGTTTTCGTCCAATTCGATGCAGCCATATTTTAAACGATCTTCATTTCCTTTATCGAATGTAAACCGAAAAGTGTGCTACATTTCTCTAGTCTCGTACTACAATTTACAGCGCAACACTAGACCTGCCAATTATTTCTGGAGGAAAACCAGGTGAGAGTAAATTTTGTAGGGTAAAATATACGTCTTGATAACATATTTAATTGTTACAAAAATTGTGCACTTAAATTTTACTTTTGGACATAATTTAACATTAGTTGCCACAAGTACAATTACATATTATACACTAGTCAAAATAATTAAGGGAGTAAGATACACCGTACGTGAAATAATGAAAGACCAACACTGGTTAAATTATAAAATATCTATGCTTATATTATTTGAAGTTTCCCTAATTTGTCTCCTTGTGGAGCTGATTGTACTGTCTTGTAGCTTCTTTTCCTTTTTTTATTACTTGTTTTGAAGGTTTACACTTGTAGCATGGTACTTCTCTTTCTGGATAAGCAAATTTAACTGCAAGAAGACTAGATAGTGTTTCAAAAAAAAAATTGCTGACGAAGTTGCTGGTGCATCACGGGGAAAGAAAGGAAAATTTAGGGGTTCTTTTAAGAGAGTACTATTCGCCGTGAGATTTTTACGATCCGCCGGGTGACCGGGTGAGATTGTCAAAATCCGGGTGACACCTAGTGATACCCGGTGTATCCGGGTGAGTTAGCAGGTCTGCAACCCTGCGGCATTTCGGAATGAAAAACGTTCAGTCCTTACATAAACGCACGTGCTTTTACACGAGCGACTGGGTACATAATGGCGGATTTTTGCATGTGACTAGCTCTAGGCCAATCTGCGCGTGAGTTTGGCAGCAAATTGACAGGGAAAAGAATGTCGTTACTTTCCCTATCCAGAGCTTTAATTAAACTAAGGCTCTAAACATCTCTAGTGCTATAATTAAACCCAGGGTGCCTGGATGCGAGCGAGCGGGAGTGAGAAGGATGGTGACAACTCCCACTTTTGTGGCATTTTGATCTCGAAAGCGCTCAGCCATGCATAGGAGAACGCATGTTTTTTGCTCAAATAGACTCGTAAGATACTTACAGTTTCGCTTGGTAATATTAGAATTTCGCCTGAGTGGATGCACCCTTACCGTGGGTCAGGGCTTTGTGTACTTCAGGGTTTCTGTGAGCTATGCTGGTTATAGCACTGCTACTTTAAGGTCACCCTTACCAGAAAGGTCGTGGTTGAAAAGTGAGACGAAGAGTATCCAAACAAACATATATCTCATGATGTCGACGAATGAGAGAATTCATACTGCATCGAGTGTGGCGCAGGTTAAAGTCACTCGCGTTCGGGAGTTAGGCAGAGGCTCTCGTTCAAAAAATAGTCGACAGTCTTCCGGCTGTTATCTCGCAGCAATACCTCTGAGAAGCCCCACCAGTGCACTCGCTATGTGCTTGGGGAAACGGTCGGGGGCAGCGCAAGCCTTTACCCAGGAGGAGAAACGGGTAAAACGATAATGGGATCGGGTGCTCTCAATCGGCACTTGGAACGTATTCTCCATGACAGGAAAGGAATCAGAGTTAGTGGAGGAAGCCAAACGGTATCGACTGGATATCATAGGTTCGAAACGTCTGGGTTCTTGAACTGTGGGCTTAGAAGAAGGGTGGAAGCTTTTCTACTCTGGTGTCGACCCTAACATGACTGCCCAGACGGGAGTGGGGATACTCACAAGTCTCCGGCTGGCAGATTATGTTGCAGATTGGACCCCCTTAGGTGGAAGACTGTATCTCCTGAGGCTTCAGATAGGGAAACGGTCTCTCTCTATTCGTTGCATATGCTCCGAATGCAGTCACAGAGTACCACTATTTCTAGATGAAGTTGATGCTGCTCTTAGCAGGAGAGGGAGTGCAGATTCTGTCATCCTGGTGGACGAATTCAATGCACACGTAGGGGCTGATGACCAAACGTGGAAAGGCGTGATTGGGAGGAATGGTGACCCCGATTTTAATGCGAATGGGAGGTGCTTGTTGGATCTCTGTTGCAATAATGGACTTTCCATCACAAACACCTTCTTCCAGCACAGAGATGTCCATAAGTATACCTGGTACTGGGATGCAATGGACCAGAAGTCACTGATTGATTTTGTAATCGTTTCAGCCGACTTATTCCGATGAGTGTTGGATACTCGTGTGAAAAGAGGGGAAGAACTATCAACTGATCACCACCTTGTTCTCTGCAGTTTGCGGCTCTCTGAATCCATGCCAACCAAGCGAAATACTAGGTTCAGACAAACTTGGTGCATCAAATGGGAGGTATTGGAGGATAGAGCTGTGAGGAAGACCTTTGCAGATAACATATCTTCAAGTTTCAAAGAACTACCCAGTGATCGTGGTACTGTTGAAGAGGAGTGGCAGTTGTTTAAAACTGCTGTGATTACTTCGGCTGCATTGTGCTGTGGTCGTAAGCGGCTGGGTGTGGCGCAGGGCAGTGAGAAAAGGAATGCATGGTGGAACAGTGAAGTCCAAGAAGCTGTCAAGGCAAAGAAGGAAGCGTATTTGCTATGGCTTGCAAGTAAGTCAACTTAGAATCGAGTGCGGTACACTGAGGCGCGAAAAGCAGCCGCAAAGACAATATCAACAGCTAAAGCCAAGGCCTGGGAGAAGTTCGGGGAGAAACTGGAGGCAGACTATGGTTCGGCAAACAAGGTGTTCTGGCAGACCGTGCGCCGCCTCAGTGGAAAGAAGTCTTTTTCATCACAAACTATTAAGAGTTCAGATGGGAGGCTTCTGAAAACGGAGGAGAGCGTATTGCATAGGTGGAAGGAATACTTTGCATCTCTTCTTAATCCGGTGACAGCAACAACTGAGGCACATGAGGTGCACCTTGGAGTGGAGAATAGTCACGGTAATATCACTGAAACAGAAGTCAGATGGGCAATTAAGTCCCTGAAGACTGGCAAAGCTGCAGGTGATGATGAAATCCGGTCCGAGATGTTAAAGGCCTTAAATCAGAATGGTATCCTGTGGTTGACTCGAGTGTGTCAGGTTGCTTGGACAGGGTTGCCAGGTTGGGCGATTTATCGCAAATTGGGCTACTTTTTTGTTCAAATTGCGACTAAAATTTCAAATTTGCGATTGCGATTAAATTGGGCTACTAAAATTTCAAATTCGCGATTTTTGGGCGATTTGTTTTGTGTGAATTTTGTGACGATTTTTCGGCGAAATTATTGTCAAATAACAAAAAAAACTGGTTTTAGACAATTATTAAAACGAGGACGAGACGAGAAGACCAATGGAAGACCAGAGGCGTGATTAGGTCATATCATTGTTCTTTTACTGGATGCAGTAGCCAATCCGTTTTCGAAATTTGGCGCTGGCCTCCCATTGGTGCTTTATTCGCAATTGAGTATATATGAGCTGATAAACAAGGTGCTGCAGCATCAGTGGTCCTGTCAATAGTCCATCGATACCTTTCACAAATTTTAGAAGACTTCGCAAATGTAAGTAGACTTTCCCCTGTTTATCTTCTCTCTATGTTTTTAATTTCGATAGCCTAAAAGCTAGCACGTAATTATTTTTTATTTAATTTTATAATGCGGATGGAGTGGAATAGAAGTGGTTATTAGTACTAGTGGTTATTTTCCTAATTCAAATATTGTTGGTTGTTCCTACAGTATAATGGGTAAATGGGCGAAATATAAAAAAATTTACCAAAAATCATGGGAAAAAGAAAAGGACTTTATAGGATGGCTAGAAGAATGTTCTGGTAAGTTGCATAAAAGCTTTCTTTTCCTGTTATCTTATGCACTATGCTGAAGACCAAACTTGTTATAAATGATTCAGATGATCCTTCGTATGCGTACTGTAAAGTATGCAAAAAACGTCTAAGGGCCCACCATGCCGACCTGAAAAAGCACAAGGATACTCCACTGCATAAAGGTCAATATGCCAGAGCAAATCCATCTGCTCATCGCCAACCATTACTGGAATCACGTGGTAAGTAAGTTTAGATTTGTTGATCACTAAAAATGTGTGATAGGAAGCTTACATCATAGATAGAATGTATATTTGTAACATCTTTTAGTTTTATCTGTTCTTATTCTGATCATTTTGTTAATCTATTCTTTAGGAGTAACTTTGAAATCCATTTCAAGTAAAAAAGCTGAATGTATTGCTGCAGTGCATGTTGCCTGTCACTCAGCAATACAGACAGTAGATCATCTGGGAGAAATAATTAAATCGTCTTTTCCATATGATCTGACATCCGACTTCAACTTGCATCGAACTAAATGCTCCCGTTTATTGACAAAGGTGATTTCACCATCTATGTTAGAGGAACTAAAAAGAGATCTTAAAGATCAATATTATTCTCTCTTACTTGACGAATCTACTGATATTTCAACAACCAAACAGTTATGCATTGTAGTGCGTTATTATAGCCCTTCGAAGAAAAAAGTAATTACGCAGTATTTAGGGATGGTAGAAGTGATTTCTACAACAGCTGATGCCCTGTTCGAAAAATTACAAATTTTTATGAATGATCTTGACATCCCCTTAAAAAATTTACTGGCAATAGGAGTAGATGGTGCAAGCAATATGTGTGGGAAACACCATTCCCTATTCACAAAGCTGAGAGAAATAAGTCCTAATTTAGTACTTATAAAATGCGTATGTCATTCCCTCAACTTATGTGCTGAAGCAGCTTGCCGAAAGCTTCCTTCAAGCATAGATTTTTTACTAAAAGAATCTTTTAATTGGTTTAACCATTCTAGTTTAAGACGAGATGCTTACAAGCAAGTGTATACACTCATTAATACCATCTCAACAGAGCCCACTCAACTTGTTCAGCTGGCTCCAACCCGGTGGCTCTCCAGATTAAATGCCATCACAGTTCTATTGGAGCAATGGCTTGAACTTAAAACTCATTTTGCCATAGCTAAAGATAAAGAGCACTGCTACATGGCACGAATATTATATGAAATGTATGCTGACGAATCAAATTTGTTGTATTTTATTTTTTTAAAGCCAGTTTTACAGGAGCTCAATAACGTTAACTTACTGTTTCAACGAGAAAATGCTGACCATTTTTTTATTCTTTCAGAATTGAAAGGCTTGGCCTTATCGTTATTAAAAAGAATTGTACATCCTAATCATGTCTCGTTAGAAACAAACGTTTCAAATTTTGAATCTATCTTTTTGTCATTAAACAAAGTAGATTTAGGATTTGAATTTTTACAAGAGCTGCATAAAAGTGGAAAAGGTGTTAATAAGGATGTTTTAAAGGAGCGATGTTTCAACTTTTTACGTTCATTGTGTGCAGAAATTCTACGACGATTTCCTAGTAATTTTGTAATGTATGAAAAGGTAAAAAATCTTTCTCCTGCACTCATTCTCAGTCAATGCAGAAAACCATTTTCTGAATTGCCACTAAAACTGATCAACATGGAAGGTTTAGAAATTAGCATGATTGAATCTCAGTGGCGATCAATAATTACTAAAGATTGGACCTTATATTTTAGTGAAAATGTGCCAAATGACTGTCATCAATTTTGGACTGAATTGTACCATTTCAAAAATGCTGGAAATGAGTATGCATTTCGAGAAATTGCAACATTTGCACTAAGAGTTCTCACTCTTCCTATCAGCAATGCATCCGTCGAAAGAGTCTTTTCCATCATGAATAATGTCAAAACTCCTCTCCGAAATAGAATGGAGTTACCTTTGTTAGACGCAATCATTAGAATAAGGACACAACTTCAAAGTGAAAACAAATGTTGCAATTCTTTCATCCCAACTAATGAAATGTTAACAAGATTTAACAATTCAATTTATAGCGATGTCTTTTAATCTTTGATTTTGATTTGTATTTTTTTGAAGAATAAAAGTTTGTAATTTACGAATATTCTTATTGTATGGTTTATTTGTATTTTCATAATGTTCAGTAATAGTTGGAAGCTTACATCAGCAAGGCAATTCCGCTTGTATCTACATATAATGGCAGATGCACTTAGCAATTTGAATCCCCAAACAACCGTCAGGAATGCTTTAAGAAAATCCGCATTTCACCACATGGGCAAACGATTTGGAAAACATGAAAAGAGCGTTTTACACAGTGTAGCAACCATACTTGTGCCAAGATTCAAAAATATGGACTTCAAGAGTGCGCAATGTTGTGCCACAGCCATTAACTTTGTGAATAATGGCCTCAAGTCTAAACCTGCAAGTGATAAAACAACAGGTGACAATGTAACTGCCACTGATAGTAATGATTTGTGGTCAAAGAGAACTGTAGCGTTAGCTAGGAAAACTGCTTCGTCTCACAACATTACTAGCAGCAATGGCTTACACGCAAGTTTGGCATTTTACCTTGATTCGCCACTGACTCCTCATAATAGTAATCCACTGCATGTTTGGAAGATGATGCACGGAAATAATATTGCATTTAGAATGATGGCCCAAAGATTTTTAACGCCACCAGCAACATCTGTGCCCGCAGGTTGCACCATTGGAAAAATAAAGGACCATGTTAACTTGTTAAGTCCAAAGCAATTGGAGAAATTATTGAAATTGTTGGAATAATTGGTTTGGTTGGCAAAAATGGCCTTCATCGTATGTTTACGTTTGAAGTTTGCGTAGACAAATACAGTAAAACCATAGAATAACATAGACTGGACAGCTTCGCCGTTTCCCATGCTAAGCGATGGTAGTGAGCAGACGGTGGCGCCCTCCGACGCATGGGTGGAATTCGCCGGCTGTTAAACCTGCGTTTCTATGGAACTGGCTACTACTTTTTCTAGATTTTTAATTATTTCTCGGTCTGTAATTAACGGAAACCACCAAGATCACAGTGAAGCTTGAAATGAATGACATGTAATCTATCGGCGTCAAGAAAAAAATTTTTCTACGGAAGAAAAAATAGATATTCGCCTAATTAAATGCACTTGAGTAACTTGCTTGGTGGAATCGTTGTTTTGCTTAGCATAGGAATAGCATTGGAAAATAGGCGCTTTTCGAATATATTTTATTATTAAATTTATTTTTCGTTCTTCAGTTTAATTTCAATAAATAAAAAAGTTAATTTTAAGTCTGTATATGGATTTGTTTCATGTATACAATGAAAATAAAAACATTTAAGACATGTTTGCTTATCTATTAAAACTTTCAAACTGACTCGTTTCTTAAATAAAAATCAGAATCATTAATATCACAGAAAAAAAAACAGAAAATATCTGAAAATCACTCATAAATAAAATCTATTTGAATTATAATCAGTTTCATATGAATTGTAATGCATTTAATGTATAAAATGTATTAAAATATTTATAGAAAAAAATTAAGAAATTTAACTCTTCAACAAGATAAGGCAACAAAATTCATAAAAAATAACATTTTATTATAATAATTTACATTTGATTTTAAATTCATTAGGAAACAATTTAGCTTTAATTTTGAAATTCATAAAGGGCAAAAAATTAGAATTTATAAAGAACCAAAAATTTTAGACAATTTGCAAAGCAAATAAATTTTTTGGAATTGAATAATTTTATATGTTTTGAGGCTGAAAAATAAAACGCTGCTTAGCTGAGCATAGGAAATATCTTGTAACAGGGCAAAGATGTTGAAAAAAATCCTTAAGCGCCATTCTCCTAGTTGTTAAAAAAAATGTAGACGCTTGAAGACTGCTAAGAAATGTCCAAGACTAACTTGTGCTCATTTGCCTTGTTTACCATTTTTTTTTTTTTTTTTTTTTTTTTTTTTTTTTTTTTTTTTTTTTTTTGCAAGTGGAGATTGGCGCTTAAGGATATTTTCAACATCATTGCCCTGTTATAAGAAATTTCTCCGTGCTCAGCTAAATAATGTTACATTTTTAATCCCCAAAACATAGAATTGTTAAAATGACTTTTAATTCAAAATAAAATTTATTCGGGTTGGAAAATGTAAAAAAAAATATATTTCTTGAAAATTTTAATTTTTGGCCTTTTATGAATTCAAAATAAATAGCAATTCGTTTCCCATGGAGTTTAAAATGAAATGTAAATTAATTATAATCAACTGTCGGTTTTCTATGAATTTTGTTTTTTGTTATATTATTTTGTTGAAGTCTGAAGTTTCTTAATTTTTGTCAACATCATATACTTCAATATAATTTTATCATTAAAATATACAGTATATCTAAATATATATCTTTAAGTGTATATAATATAGTTAAAAGTTGCATTCTAATGGCTTTTGTCACTTATTTTGCTTATCACTTTTTCAATAAAAACAAATTAAAGTAAGTCAGATTACTTCTGTTGTTGAAATTATATTAGTTTAAAGTGAAATTACTGTATTGCGGAAAATATATTAATACATTTGCAAAGTCTAAATGATTTAGGTGTATGCTGTAAACTTAACAGCCAGTCAGCTGATTGCTAAGCAAGTTACTCAAGTGCATTTAATTAGGCGAATATCTATTTTTCCTCCGTAGAAAAAAAAAAATTTTTATGCCGATAGATTACATGTCATTCATTTCAAGCTTCCATGTGATCTTGGCGGTTTCCGTTAATTACAGACCGAGAAATAATTAAAAATCTAGAAAAAGTCGTAGCATGCTCCATAGAAATGCAGGTTAAACAGTCGGCAGAGTCCACCCATCCGTTAGGAGCGCTGCTTCAAGGTCACTACCATCGAAATGCTGAGCTGTCCATTCTATGTTATTCTATGGTAAAACTCAATGCCGATTTCTTGTCCAGTTTCAAATTGTAGTAATAGATATATTAAAGGTTCACCACTGACCTTTCACAGGTGTGTTCTTATCTTTCTGCGTCTTAGAATGTTTTTCTCATGTAAAAATCCTGATCATCTTTTATATCGTGGTTGTTGATACATAAAAGATGTCGATATTCAACCATGTTAACGTCGTTTCATTGTACCAGAATGATTGTTCAGAGGTATTTATGAAATTATATGCCGCATTTATTAAAAAGTATCTAAAGTTAGGAGAGCTCGCTTAAGAAATTTCAGACTACAAGCACGATGTTGGTGAGGGGGGGGGGATGCTTTCTAGCTGGCAACAAAGCGGATATATAGTAATGGCGCTTTGGCTGGCGATGTTGTTCTGCCAACCACAGTAATGGTGCCTACACCAACAATAGAGATTAGTTCCACTTTTCGCCGCCTTCAAATTGCCCCAAAGATGGCGGCCACATAAGCGATCTACTCATTTCATATCGTTGCGTGCGAGGAGAGTGACGAGCGGGAGCTTTGAAACAAGGATTTGGCCTCCGAGAACGTTGGGGAAAGGTTGCCTGAGAATTCGCTGAAGAAAAGGAGGAAAGATTGTCTCCTTTCGGCTTCAGCGAGGGAGAGGACTGTTGAGAATGTACAATTGTCGTCAAAAGTTTTGCCCCAGTCAAGAGTGCTGCCATTTTTCAGAATGAACGTTTTCAGGCGCCACCACCACACATAAATTAAACCATTATTTTGCAGGCTTTGATTTGCTAATTTTATTTTGTTAAGATTTAATTAGGCTTTTATATTAGCTTGGCCTTTTTAATTTCTTTGCATTAATTAAAAAAGTATACTCCATTGATTAGAACTTTCATGCCAATTTTTTTACGAAGTGCATCGCCTCTCTGCAAAGCACAATTAAAGTAAACATTACGAACGTGCGACCCCTTCAAAATAATAGCCTAATCTATGTGTGATGGTGGTGCCTGAAAACGTTCATTCTGAAAAACGGCAGCACTCATGATTGGGACAAAACTTTTAACGACGATTGTACATAGAATCAAGCTTCACCAGCGAATTGATTCTAGCATTGCGTTATCAGCTTCATTCTTGAAAGTGCGTCATTCTTGAAACTGTAAATAATGATAAATCTGCTTTAGTTAGTTCTCCAGCTATCTCCGCAGCAGTGGATATTCCCGAGGTTTCTGACTGTTCGTCATTAGCGGCATTTTGTGGAAGAGACGGTCTGCACGCATCAAATCAAGCTCACGCCGAGCCAAGGACAGCAACTGCAGCATCCGCCATTGGTAGCGACCACACCGTCAAATTTCTTTCCGAAATTGCGAACACTCACACAGAGCAGAAGGCTTCGTTTCTAGGAAAAATTCCGCCCGCATTTGGACCAGGATTCGACTGCCAAATTTTCTCTCCGAGTGGAATCTTCGCCTTAGTGTACGTCACGGACTTATGGGTCTCTGACTGTGAACCGTTTATCACGAAGGAAGAATTACCAAGCTACTCACCAAGCCACGTCGTCGCAGGAATATTCCCTTGGTCCGTTCGAGGCTTCATAAGGGAGAGTCTCGGCACTTTCGCCCTAATCTCGAGGTAAGCCGAATTTCCTCAGATCTATTTAAAATTTCTGTACATGCTTAAGTTTACAAGACGCCTAGGTTATTCAGTATTTTTTTTCGGCGTCTCGTTAAGCTAAATTAAATTTGTAAGAGGCTTCCCGCTCTACGCTCTTTAAGTTGGATGCAATATTATTATGTTGCCTAAATTTCCTTTGTAATTTGCGCGCAGGGTTTAGTAAATTTCCAAGCAAAATTATATTGCCCTTGTTGCGTAAAATATATAGACAAGAGTGAGTTGCAATTTCTCTTTACGGCAGTAGAGCTTAATTGTCTGGTTAAGGTTGGCTTTAATAACTTTGTTGATGATAGATATTAATTTACGTTTTAGAGTCGAAGTCATTATAAAGTTTTCATTATTATTTCTAATGGTTGCTTAAATTATTTTTGCAGCTTCCCTTGCCAGTCGGACCGAGACGTTCAACGCCTATGCATAGCCGCGAAGGGTAATGCGGTCAGCAACTAACGGCATCAGAATTTGATCAAGATTTCAGTTAGAAAGGGCTGTAAGATTTAGTTAAATGTATTTACTCATATGTAATTCGAATAGTAAACCAAATCTTTGGGGTAGTTAACGGGGTTCTGGGGTTAGTCATATTAAAGACTCTGGGCCTAAATTGTTCTCTATGTAATATGTTAAAGAATTTAATGTGGTTTGACTTAAGTGTTTAGCTTTTTGGGAAAGCTTTGTATTCTTAAACTGAATTGTAATATTAGGGGTTTTTCCTCGTGTTAGGGGAATGCTCCCTGTAACCATTTGCTCTAATATGTATTATCTTCTAGCTCTGGAGAGTTGAAGAGTCTTCCATCCCCAATTTGGATGGTTTTGAGTTTATTAATTTGTAATCTTAACTTTATTTAATGTTATTAAAATTTCAAAAAAAAATGTATGCTCCTTGTACATAATTTCCTTTGTCACTCACACCTTCCACTGCGCATGTTCGTGACCATATTTGTCTGGTTTGAAGCTCCAAGGACTCTCACGCGTTACCGAATGCTCACTGCTACAAGCTCACTACTTGTATATTATCAAAGTTCTCCTAATATATGCACAACAAGATAAGTCAATATCAATTTCAAGAAAATATAAATATCAACAATAAAATATCACCTTTGTGCTACAGCGAAGTGAAATTGGTTCTACAGAGGGTTGTTAGGGGTCTATGGCAACAATTAGCATATTTAAATGTGGCGAAAGCTTTCATTTCACGTGAGCTCTCGCGTGGAATATTGTTAGGACAAGTATTAAAATAGTTAGTATTCGAACAGCGAGCTAAAAGCATTGAGTTATGTCACCGAAAATTGACAGGTAGTGGGAGGGCGACATAACAGCCCTTTCCGATGTCAAATTCAGCTATTCCGAAATTATGAAAGGATGCAAGAAGCGTGGCTTCGTAGTTTACAAGAAAGGGATATCAAGTGTACTAAACAACATTGGCAAAACCAGAAGCGGCGCCATTCCTGAGGTAAAAAGCAGACCAATCCTAGACCATCCAACAACCGTACTCCTGACGTCGGTCCGGAATGTTCAGGCTCTCGAAACCGATGTAATCCACCAACACAACGGGCCAATGCACAGAAATAGGAACATCTGTATATACGGTAAAGACAATTATCAACCGTAATTTACAACTGGAGAAGCGACACAAGAAGGTTAGGTTAGGTTAGGTTAGGTTAGGTTAGGTTAGGTTAGGTAAGGACCAACTGCCGTAAACTCTACAAACGATATTTACAGAAACATTTTCCTACGTTGGGGAGAAAATTTTATGCAATAGCATGTTTCTCCATCATCACTAATTCACATAAGTTGAAAAATTCCCCAACAATGTGAAAAAGGAAACATAAAAAATAAATAGAATAAAAAACTCCCTACCCCTTCCCTATTTACAAATGCAACTGACTTCTAATACAGGGTGGTTATGAAATAAGTTTGCCTACTCAGAGCCCTCTTGCAAATTGAACTGATTGTGATGCAAATTGAAATGTATGCTATTCAGACCACTTGCTCGAGCATTTGTTGCACAATGTTGAGAAGAGAAAGCTCTGTCCACCACTGCAACAGCCACGTCCTCAACAATTTCGTTTGCTATCTTGTGCCGTCCCCTTCTTGGTGCGACAGCCAAATAGCCAGTCGATTCAAATTTATTTATCATTTTTTGCAACCCAGTATCTGACTTGGGGCGCTTTTCACAGTCCTTTTAGACGACGATATGCTCACAATGCAGCTGGACTGCTGCTTTTATTCTGGTAAAACAACAGTGCGCTTTCTTTCTTGCTTAAAAACAGTGCGCGTTAAAAAGTTATAGCGCTTTAAAGTTTCGTGACGTCACTTCCGGAAATCTATCTTGGCAATTTTTAACTTAGCGCTATAACTTTTTAACGGAGCCTCAGCTCGAAAAATGCGACTAGGCTTTTTTGCTCAGAATTTCATCCTCTACCTGCCTTTTCATTTGGGCACGACCTTTTAGAATCACCCTGGCCGATACCGATACCGAACTTTAAAGCGCTATGACTTTTAACGGAGCCACAGATCGAAAAACGCGACTAGACTTTTTTGCTCAGAGTTTCATCCTCTACATATCCTTAAATTTGTGAAACGTGGTCCATTTACACCCTGTATATGAGACATGTTTTTCCTAATTACATGTTCCACAATTACAAGAAACTTAACGGAATTATGTAATTAATTTTATTGTTATTCCCATCATGGAAAATTAGATTAAAATGATTTGTTTGATTATAAAAAACAGAAGTTTTTAAGCATTATAAGTCATTTGCATTTGTAAATAAGGAAGGGGGTAGGGAGTTTTTTATTCTATTTATTAATTTTATGCTTCCTTTTTCACATTGTTTTTTCAAATTTTGTGAATAAATTTGAGATGAAGAAAAAACATGCTATTCTATGAACGATAGCTGGCGGATGAAAAGTGGAAATACGTGGTCACATTAGATGAGGTCTATGTTTATTTAAGTGACCGCAACAAGAGCCTAGCCATTTTTTTACCGCCCACAGAGTTGAATCAAAGGCCAAAGTCAACGCTATGCACTACCAGACTAACGATATAACCCCCATATTCATCGGTGACATCCCCGATTTGTACGGTACAGGGGTAAACAAGGTATGGCTGCACCAAGACAAGGCGTCGAGTCACACCCCCGCGTCAACTCGTCTGTTCCTGGAACGCATGCAAGAAGATACCGGAATACCTCCATTCCATTCAGAGACATACTCGTCGTTGACGCAGCGCCTATGGATTTTTGTGGCTTTGGCCTACTTAAACGGGCCCTCGGAAAGAGACGACCGCGAACAGTAAAGGGTCTTTGGAAAGCGTGTCAACAGGAGTGATTACGAATTGATCTTGGTGTTCTGCTTTCCAGCCATCTGCAGTGGAAACTGCGATGCAGGGCAATAGCTGCTAGATTGAACACACTCGATGGTGGCGAAAGGGGTTTTTCCAGCTTTTCTGGCTCTATGTACTCTTTATCATAGATCCCTAACAACCCTCTGTATATCAGCCATTAATCAGTGTATTGTCGTATCAAAAATATCCAGGACACCACACTTCACGAATCCTATATAAAAATAAATATACATGTACGTAAGATTCACCTGAAACTCTGTGGATGAGAATGTACAAATAAAACAGAAAATAATAACCCTTTTCCACATAAGGTTTAATACGTATTATCAAGAGAGCACATTTCGATGATACTTTTATATTTATATAATCTTTTTATAATTATTATTTTTTATTTTGTATTTTCAATATCACGCTGAAGAAGATGACTTGGTCATTGAAATGTACAGTCCTCATCCGATAAGTTAAACCTCGACCTTGAAGGGAAAAAATTTATTCTATTACTAAAATGGGAGGCAAGAGGATGAACAAAATCTGATATAGTGCAGGGAAGTACTAGTACTACAACAGATTTTTTTCATCCTCTTGCCTCCCATTTTAGCAATAGAATAAATTTCCATCCTTAAAGGTCGAGGTTTAACTTATCGGATGAGGACTGTACATTCGTGATAATACCGTATTTAACTAGGGTTGTGATGTATTTGAAATACTTAGTATTTGAAAGTATTTGAGGGCATTTGATTGTATTTAGTATTTTGTATTTCAAATACAATTTTTTTACAGTATTTGGTACAGTATTTCCAAATACACTTTCAAAGTATCTTGTATTTCAAATACTTTTTTCAACTTTAAATGACTATTCCTCCACTCAAATTGTTCTTGGACCAGTCGATTTTCCCAATCAGCAGTACTGCCAATCAAAACGACTCCCACTCCAAATGGAGTATCATGGGATTCCGATTCCCAACCAAAAAAAACCTCTGTTGATTTCATTGCAGTTGGTTAATTCGTTCATTGCTTGAATACTGCTTGCGGTTGTGCTTTGCCGTGCGAAGAAGGTCGTACTCAGGGTTGCCAGGTTATCGCAAATTGGGCTACTTTTTTGTTTAAATTGCGACTAAAATTTCAAATTTGCGATTGCGACTGAATTGGGCTACTAGTTACTGCATGTGACGATTTTTGGGCGATTTTTTTTTGTGCGAATATTGTGACGATTTTTGGGCGAAATTATTTTCCAATTAAAAAACTGGTTTTAGACAATTATTAAAACGAGGACGAGACAAGAAGACCAATGGAAGACCAGAGGCGTAATTTGGTCATATCATTGTTCTTTTACTGGATACAGTAGCCAATCCGATTTCGAAATTTGGCGCTGGCCTCCCATTGGTGCTTTATACGCAATTGAGAATACATGTACCTGCACCTGCTGATAAATAAGGTGCAGCAGGTGGCACCCAGATAGGCTCATTTGTCCAGACACTTATGAAAAACATTCTACCCAAGATGGAAAACCATGAAAGTACTCTGGTTTCTGGACCATCCACTCGTTGTTAAGGGTCCCCTCAAGTTTCGAAGACCCCGCCATATCCTGGGTGTCTGCTTTGATGACGTTAACAAGGCCGTCTTCCCCAACTATTGGATCTTTTAGATCCTGCTGATTTTTGGGTTCTCTATTCGTCAATCTACAATCCGACTCTCGTCCTTTCTGGGGACTTCTTCTCTGGAGGACTAAAGAGGTTCATTAGGCTTCTCTCCCATTTCAGTGTATGTCCTCTTTGGGCGAGCGTGCAAAGTGAGATTGGCACCTGGACCACTCGTGTCTTTCTTTTCACTTCACTGTTCGATTGTCGTGCAGCAGGACCAGTAGCCTAATTATTTTAGAGGACTTCACAGTTTTTAGGTTTATCTTCTCTCTTTGTTTTTCATTTCGATAGCTTAAAAGCTAGCACATAATTACTTTTTATTTTCTTTTATAATGCGAATGGCGTGGAGTGGAAGTGGATATTTTAATCAAATATTGTTGGTGCTTCCTACAGTATAATGGGTAAATGGGCGAAATAAAATTTTTTACCAAAAATCATATTATGTTTGTTGATCACTAAAAATGTATGTTGGAAGCTTACATGATAGACAGAATGTAGATTTGCAGGGTTCTCACATTCTGGAAAGTCAGGGAAATGAAAAGTGATCAGGGAAAGTCAGGGAAGAAGGCTATTTTCATGCATTGGGCGATTTTGGGCTACTTCAGTTCCCCGATTGGGCGAGCCACTAGTGTTTGAACCTGGCAACCCTGGTCGTACTGTGCCACAGGTAGTTTCTTTGCTAATTCTTTCTTCAAGATAAGTTTTAAAATGGGTAACGTTTTAATTCATTGTAGTTAAGTTCGTGAATTTATAGTTATGGGTTCCACTAACGTGATCAACCGGGAAAAGTCAGGAAATTTTACGAAATCGTTTTGTAGACACCCTGTATAAACGACATCTTTAAAAAAATAATAAAAAAAATTGTATATTTTCGACAGGGCCGGGATTGCAAATTTTCCGTCTGAGTGATGCCAAATTTGAAGTTGCTGTTATTGAAGAAAAATTGTAAATAATCGTAAATAAATTAAAAGTATTTTTTTGTATTTGCAAATACGTATTTAGTATTTTGTATTTGAAATACATTTGACTGGAAATATTTGAAATATTTTAAAATACATTTGTAGCCACATATTTTGTATTTTGAATTTCAAAAAGTATTTGTCTCAACACTATATTTAACCTTATGTGGAAAAGCGTTTTCTTTCTGTATTTTATTTGTATAAACAGATAGAGTTTTCCCCTGGCCTTTCTCGTCTTCTTCAAATTTTTCTTAATTAAAAGAACTCAATCAATTATTTTTATTTAACGTTGCAGTTTATGTGAAAAAACTGAAAGGATTGTTCAGGTACTTACAAGGACACAATCTATCTATCTATCTATCTATCTATCTATCTATCTATCTATCTTGTAAATAAAACCTGGAAATGGAAATTTCTATATGTTTGTTAGCTGAAACAAAAGTACATCTCAGGTTTTGGCCAGAGATTGTATGCGCAGCTGCATATCTTAAAAATAGAACTTAGCAAATACTACAAAAAAAATCTTATGAAATAGTTTTTGTATCGGCCTCGGTGGCTCAGTGGTTGCGTTATTGCCTCTGATGCCCAGGATGAGGATTTTTTCAGGGGGAAAATCCTGAGATCATGCACTTTCTTCGGAAGGGAAGTAAAGCCGTTGGTCCCAAGTAGGCGTTTGCCGGCTGCACGTTAAAGAACCCTTGCGAGGCAAAAATTGCGGCCCCTGTAACGCCGTCCTGAAATGACCATAGCAGTTGAAAAGGACGTTAATGCCTACGGCCGTCTTAACAGAATTACAGGCCCCCAATGCAAAACATTGCATTTGGGCCTCTACCAGGAAGGAGATTGTAACAAATATAAGCCATTATTCTCGTATTCCCTCGGACAGTTTCTATATGCCAATTCGGCACTGGCAATCTCACACTAACTCAGAAGGTATTCCAGCTTAAGGTTTGGTCGACAATTAAAAGTTGCTCAGCTATGCTCTTATACTCAAACAGAAATGAAGTAAATTGGACTTTAAAGCTGAATGATTAATTTTGGTAGAGTTTCTACAGCAGTTGATTGCCGTCATTGACTGACATTGCCGTCATTTTTCAATAGTTAACTCCCAGCCATACACATTTTTCACAACTCTGAACCCGCAATTGCATGGCCGCTGCTGCAAACGCTTCTTATATGGACCTGTTTTGTCCGCTGGAAAAACACTGATGAAAGAGCGGGAATTTTGACAATTGGTAGTTGGGAGGTCAGATGAGTACAACCTTTCAAAATTGCCGCAGCTAAGAAACTTCGAAATGAGCGCACCTCGATGAGCAGCGGAAGTGACGACAGTTTCAGCTTTCTAGGGAGCGTATTTTTTTCCAAAATAAATTTGGAGCCTGAGAATTTGAATGTACCTCGTGGATTATTACAAGTTCTAGTAAGATCGATAATTAGGCTAACATGTTCAGTGATGAATAAATGTTACCAACCATTTTCATAAGATACAATACAATCAATTTCACATTTAAATTTACTCTTAAAGCTCAAAATGAATAGTTTCATTAACATATGTACAGTGACAGCATTTCTTTTGATCTGATTTTTGACCTTCGTTAACAAAAAAAAAAGCAGTTAATACAAGGTTGCCTCTTAATACAGAATCAGTATAAAAATTTTGATTGCTATTAATACTAATTTAAATTAAAACTTCGATTAAGCAGGAAAACTTAAATTAAAATTTAAATGTGGCAAATGGTTAATTTGGAGTAAGGCATAAAGAACACTCGGGAGCGATAAACCATGTTCAATAGAAGTACAAACGTGGTTACTTCTACTGAACATCGTGAAATCGGCACACATATTTAGAAACATTTATTGGAAAGAAAAAAAGAAAGGAGAAAAACTGAAATCAGAAAGAATTGCCAGTAGCAATTTTTGAATAATAATGACAACAGTAACTCACGGGCGATATATATTCTTTAAGTCTTCAAAGTCTCTCGTTCGAATCATTAATGAGAAGATGCCATAAAAAATTAAGTATTCCCATCTCCATTTAATGCTACGTAGAATCCCTATAATAATAACAACACATAATTGTACACGCTTTTTATATAAAGAAAATCATGTTAAAAGCAATTTTGAATTTAATAATAATAGACTATTTTCACGCAAACAGATTTTTTTTCCCAAAGAAATTAGGAAGAATCAAATTTTAACTTATTTATTAATATTTTCTAGGTAGAAGATTTCATCCAAATTATGAAACCAATCTTCATCTCAGCATTCCCTTTTCGTCGCTGGTATTGATTGTTGTTCCTTCGCCATGAAATCGATTAGCAAACACCTTATGACCCCAAGAAAGTAGCCATTTTTTGCCCATCCTGTTGTCTCTTCTGCTACAAAATTTCTATAATATTACATCATTTAATGCTGTTCTCTAAATTATTTCAACAGATATTATGTAAAGATTATTTAAAATAAGAACTCGTCATGAATGCAGCAATGCAGATGGAATAACTATAGAGTTATAAGTTTGAGTTTTTCATATTTAAAAATCTTATCCTTTTATTCAAAAACTGAAACTCATATTTTAACTCCACAAATTAATATTTTCATGAATTAATTCAATAAAAAATATATTAAACTTGAATAAAAAAAATTCAGAGGAATTCAACGATAAAATATTAATAAGTATTCACGAGAATCACAATTATAGGATTAAAAAATAAACCCTGCGTTTGTAACAATTACTGACATGACACAAGATCATTCCTTACCTACTTTCTTGCATTAAACGTGTTTTCCACGTGTTTTCCTATGTATTATCCATTTATGGCAAAATCACTTAGAATTGATTTGGAGTAAATTCAAAAAATCCTCTCTCTATGTGGTTCTGATAATTTCTCAAGAGTCTCAGTTTTGCCACAGAGAACTTTAACTTTCACCCAAATAACCATAAGAGGATTCCTGGATTTCTCTCTTGATTTGCACGTCAACTTAGGGTAGGTAACTTGGTGAACTTTATATGTATTTGTTCCCACTTGGTATCAACTTATAGTTTTCAAGTTCTTAATTTTCTTTTAATTATTGGTCTTATATAAATGGTTTCCAACCAGAAATAATTTTTAATAAAGGAAATGAGGAAGAAAAATTTCATGGTCTTGTGTCTAACCCAAAGATATCTACTAAATATGACCTCCGAGTCTTGTTTATTCGCAGTAGATATCGTAGGTCGAACCATGAATCTCCGAGCATCCGTCTCAATACTTAACTTTTGAGTTGCCGTTTCATTTTTAATATCACTGTTTTGCTTATTTTCTGGTTAAGAGGTTGAATATTGGTTGTTTTCGAACCCAACAAAAACGGTTAGCAAAATTTTCCTTTTTGTTTTTCTTATGAGAAATTAACAAAAGCCCCTATAATTGTTAGAGTATTTACAGCGATTAATTAATTTTTTGCTAGCCGTATCATTCTTGTGGAAGGATATAACTTATTTTTATTGTTAAATTCTGTGGGGGTTAGAAATGAGCTAGAAATCTGAATTGGAAAATTCAAGGTTGTATGTTTCTCTCCTCGCCAAGCAATTTTCAGTGAACAGCAATTTTCTCTTACGTCTATAAGATGTTACATTTCCGTTATGATACATAGAGCTGTAGAGCTAACTTCGAAATTGCTGAACTGATTCACTTTTTGCACACATATTCAAGGGGATCTGAAGTTTATGAATCCTAAATTTTGTTAAAATAGACTAAATCAAATTACAATTTTACTAAATGAAATATTAAAAAAAAAAAAAAAATAAGAAGACAATTATTTTTTATTTATTTTTTTAATTTTTGTTAAAAAATTTTTAGCATTTAATTTGTAATTTTATTTCAGTTTTGGTTTATTAAAAATATATGTTGGTTATTAATTATTAATGTTTACTCCTTATAAATGCAAAAGATAAAATAATAATATGGTTGGAGTGATACATATTATTATTCCCCAGCAACATAGTTTTATTCCAGGGAGATCTGTACTTACTAACATATGAAAATTATATCTTTGGCAATCTCGACAGACATAAACAAGTTGATGTTATTTATACAGATTTTACTAAAGCCTTCGATAAAGTGAATCATAATATTCTATGTATGAATCTTGAAGCCTTCGGTATCAGAGACTCACTTTTATCTTGGATCCGTAGCTTTATTGTGTCTCGGCGTTTGTACGTTAAAATTAAACGGAACATCTCCTGTTCATTTAGCACTACTTGTGGGGTACCCCAAGGTTCATACTTGGGCCCCCTTCTGTTTCTTCTCTATATCAATGACATCGCCGAGAATGTGATTGACGGCTTGAAAATATTTACCTCTATTAATGATGAATGTGATTGAAATGCACTTCAAAATTCTTTGAATGCTTTATCATTATGGTGTACACGCAATGGCATGATGCTCAATATTAGGAAATGTAAAGCTATGTCTTTCTGCAGAAACAAACACATGGTGTCTTAACCATATTCAGTTGATATCATTTTAGAGAAGGTTACAAATATAAAAGATCTTAGTGTCATTTTTGACTGTAGAATGGCTTTTACTTCTCTTGTAGACTACATCCTCAAAAAATTCTATAAAAATTTAGGTTTTCTAAATAGGCATATACAATCTTTTCAGGATATTACAACAATTAAAATTCTCTAGTGTGCATTAGTTCGTCCAATTCTGGAATATGCCTCTATAATCTGGTCTCCCCATTATGTTAAATATACATAATTGAAAGAGTTTTGATGCAGTTGAAAGAGTTATCGGTATTGATGCAGTTGAAAGAGTTCAGAAAAGATTTCTTCGCATGATTAATAGAAAACTGGGTAATCTTTCCTTCAATACAGATTATGTCCATCTTCATAAACTTTTAAAAATTGAAACTCTGACCGATAGAAGAATACGTTCAGACCTACTCTTTCTTTTTGACTTACTGAATTCCACTGTTGACTGGCCTAATTTAATAGAACTGATTTTTGTCCGTATCCCTAACTACATTACTAGGAATACAATGCCCTTTCTGGTTGAGAAAACAGTATCCACCAATAATTATGTCTGTAACTCACCAATTAGACGACTCCTCAGGAGTGCTAATTCCTATTTGGTTTATTTTGACATTTTTCGTGACAACAGACAAAAACTCAAACAAATTAATCTCTTCACTTCTCCTACTGATAATTAATTATTATTATATTACATATTATATGAATTATATTATTCATTGTTTTTAATTAATTTCGTTAGTGATTTCATTACTTTATTTATAGGCCTATCATTATTTTTTCATCTTTCTTTGTTTTTATTTTGTAACTAGCAGAGGACCCGGCGGATAATTACACTTGTTGCCCGGGATAATTACACTTGTAGGCAGTGGCGGATCTAGAACTTGGTCAAGGGGGGCGCCAAGAGGGGGGGAGGGTAATCAGGTGGTTCGGCTAATATGTTATAAGTTATTTCAAATAACCCCCCCTCCCCAGGGAAGTGATGGTCCTGGAGTCTTTCCTATACTTAAGTTTGTAAATGCAAATTTGTAAAATTATTGCAGTATTAAAAATCTTTACAGTTTATCTTAATGGTATAAGTTTAGGACACTGGTTGGTAAACAGAACAATCTCAAGAAGTTAAATTATAACTCAAAATTGGTTAAATAATAACACAATCAATACAACACAGAGCGAAGAAACTATCCATTGTAAGAAAAATCAGAAAACTAGAATTCTAGATGATATATCGCAGCTAAAGGAGTGCTTCCTCTGTCACCTTTCCACTATTTCTCAATAGTCTGCTAACTCGCCATTATCTCCAGTTACTGATGACTTTAAAAGATTTTCAAGAAATTGTTAAGTACTAAGAACTCTCAATTCTAAGAAAAGCATGAATAAGATGAATTCTATGCATTGTTAGAAACTGAACCTTATCTATATTGCACAAACTTTGTCTTACATTGTTTGTCATGAGATATATATTGTTGGCCCGTGCGTAGTGGTTGTGAATTGCGTGTATATACCACTGTTGATACCTACTGTTGCACAAACTTTGCCTTGCACTGTTGCTCATGCGAAACCTCTTGTTAATGTGCCCTGCCATCATCATGAATATCGATTTTTTATCAATAATTATTATTTTTTCGAAATCTGAGGTAGACAGTGACCTTCCTCATGCTTTGAAGGTCAAGTATGCAAAATTTCATGAAGATCGGAATAAAACTGTAGATTTGTATTAAATACACAAACCCACAAACATCCTTCTTTATATATATAACTAGAAGAGGTACCCGGCGTTGCCCGGGATAATTACACTTGCACAAACTTTTCCTTTCATTGTTAGTCATGAGACATATATTGTTGATCCCTGCCTTGTGTTGGTGCATTGCGTGTTGATACCATTGTTGATACCTATTGTTGTACCAACTTTGCCTTGCATTGTTGGTCATGAGATATTTCTCATTAATATGCCTTGCCATAACCATGAATATCGATTTTTTATCGATATTTATTATTTTTCCGAAATCTGAGGTAGACAGTGACCTTCCTCATGCTTTGAAGGTCATGTATGCGAAATTTTATCAAGATCGGAATAAAACTGTAGATTTGTATAAAAAACGTACAGACCCACAGACAAACATCCTTCTTTATATATATAGAAGACTAGCAATATTACCCGGCTTTGCCCGGGTGGAAAAGATGCGTTGAGTAATTTTTTTAACGATTGTTTGTTAGGTTAAAAATTGAACTATGATTAACAAAGTATAAACAAAATGCAAGAAAATGAGAAACAGTCTAGAAAGCCTTCTCCAAACCTATCATAATCATAAACCAAAAATGATGAACTATGAACTGGGAACAAAAGAAAATTAAATTATATGTACAAAAAACTATATAATGAAAAAAAAAAATGATAAGATAAATGAATCAGCTACACAGGCGAACTGGGCATGGATTGTCAAGTAGTTGTGTATTCAAGTCCATTTCGGTAAACAACGTTGTATGTCATCTCCTGTGGCGCAAAACATGTAGATTTCGACAGCTGGACACGCGGGAGCAAGCAACATAAACCGACCGTGAGAGAAGCAAGCTTCCTGAAAACATATACCTGTTACCTTGAAAGTGTGGAAAAATTGAATAAACTGAAACATTCTTCGTCTGGCATCGCCATCTAGTAACATCCTTTGAAAACAAAAGTCTAGCTGATATGCCCGTCGGGCATTGCTCGGGATGTTTGTTCCAATGACGTATATTGGGTGCGTTCGGAGAACAGCCACTGGTGAATTTCTCGAGAATCAGAAAATTCTCCGAGAAACACGAGAAAAGTCGAGAATTCACGTACGTCTCGAACGCCTCATTGAATTCTCAGTGATTCAAACAGTAATCCAATATGGAGAATGTGAGTTCGCTGATCGCTTCTTTTGGAATATTATCTTCTCAAAATCATATGGATTGTCAGTTAAATGAGCAAATGTGGGACACCCACAGTGAGGATGAGGAAGAAGAAAATATTCTGCTATGTTTTGGAGTGCAAAGAAAATTCTTTCATTGAAAATTCGTTTCAAATTAATAATGAGAAATAAAATAAAATGAAACAAAAAAGGTGGAATAATGAAACACTAATCGTGCGAAACTAAAATGCAAAAAAATTAATTTAGCAAAATGAAGATAAATTATGATCATATCTTGTTCATAAAAAAGCTTATATTAATTTCTTTTATCTAAATAAAGTATATAATTTAATAATTTACTTTGTCAGGCTTTTTTTAAACAATTTGTAGTATGCTTTCGCTGTCATTTGCAACTCAATCTGGTTTTAGTTTTACTCTAAATTTGATTGGTCATCGGCATCGTACGTCGTTATCAATTTTTCCACTGTGTTTTGGCGAGAGAGAAAAGTGGAAAGAAATCGAGGAAAAAGTGAATTCTCGGTGGAATCCCGAACGCCGTGAATTCACTGGTGGTGGTTTCTCGAACGACAAAGTGGAAATAGTGGAAAAAGCCATTTAACGTAGATTCCTATTGTTAACATCACCACCAAAGTGAAGCCAATTGAAGCCACAGCAGTTCTGGGCAGGAGTGAACTGTGATGCTGTTAGCTGTGTGGCTTCTTTGTTTTTGACGATTTTGGACCTGAGGTGTAATTAATTCAAAACCATTCCTCAAAGTTTCCGCGTACAACCGTACAAATAGAAACGAAAAAGGATCAGGAATCACTTTCCACAACCATAAATCGAAAATACGTACTGAAAGATGATCGAAATGAAATTGAAATTGAAACCATGATCGAAAAATTGTTTATAAAATATTATAAAATACTTCAAATGCAAAGTTAACGAAAAGATAAACTTATCATTCCCTGATCAAACTGTGAAAAAATTATTAATCAGGTACCCTCATGTTTAGCCATGTGTTTTGCTCAGTTTCGGCCATGACGGTTCTTGAAGGCGGACCTTCCCACTTCAAGTATGCTGGCTGGTTTCCGGGTCTATCTTTAATATACGTCATTGGTTTATATGATGAAATTTGGCATTTTTGATGCTGAAATTTAAGCTATGGTCTCTTTAATCATCTATCTTTCTATATATATAAAGAAAGATGTTTGTGGGTTTGTATGTTTTTTATACAAATCTACAGTTTTATTCCGATCTTGATGAAATTTC
>JAHWFO010006271.1:545723-579215 GCA_023313115.1 Rhysida immarginata
ATTTCCACGCAAAAATGAGAAAATGGATTTTCTTGAATTACAGCGCCATCTACCAAAAATAAAAAAAAATGTTTCAGACAAAATGTACGTAGTTTTTTATGTAGGACCTGAATCTGCAATAAAAAATAGGGGTTCCCATTTGAAATTTTAAAGTTGCCCCCCGCCCCACCCCCAGGGGCCGGGGGGGGGTGGGCTAATTTTAGCACCAGCAGATGCCCCCTCGAAAATAATCAACTTTGGATTCTACGCATTTTTTCGTGTGAAGCTTATTTTTCGAGTTATTCTGCTTTGTCAACTTAAAATTTACACCCTGTATATCTCATGGGGCACCAACACAAGGCAGGGATCAACAATCAATATCTCAAGACTAACAATGAAAAGAAAAGTTTGTGCAAGTGTAATTATCCCGGGCAACGCCGGGTACCTCTTCTAGTCTTCTATATATATAAAGAAGGTTGTTTGTGGGTCTGTGCGTCTGTGGGTCTGTCTGTGGGTCTGTACGTTTTTTATACAAATCTACAGTTTTATTCCGATCTTGATAAAATTTCACATACATGACCTTCAAAGCATGAGGAAGGTCACTGTCTACCTCAGATTTCGGAAAAATAATAAATATCGATAAAAAATCGATATTCATGGTTATGGCAAGGCATATTAATGAGAAATATCTCATGACCAACAATGCAAGGCAAAGTTTGTACAACAATAGGTATCAACAATGGTATCAACACGCAATGCACCAACACAAGGCAGGGATCAACAATCAATATCTCATGACTAACAATGAAAGGAAAAGTTTGTGCAGGTGTAATTATCCCGGGCAACGCCGGGTACCTCTTCTAGTATATATATAAAGAAGGATGTTTGTTTGTTTGTGGGTTTGTGGGTTTGTTTGTTTGTTTTTTATACAAATCTACAGTTTTATTCCGATCTTGATAAAATTTCGCATACACCACCTTCAAAGCATGAGGAAGGTCACTGTCTACCTCAGATTTCGAAAAAATAATAATAATTGATAAAAAATCGATATTCATGGTTATGGCAGGGCATACTAATGAGAAATATCTCATGACCAACAATGCAAGACAAAGTTTTTGCAACAATCGTATCAACACGCAATTCACAAACACTCTGCACGGACCAACAATATATATCTCATGACCAACAATGCAAATAAAAGTTTGTGCAACAATAGATATCAACAATGGTGTCAACACGCAATGCACCAACAACATGCAAGGATCAACAATATATGTCTCATGACCAACAATGCAAGGCAAAGTTTGTGAAATATAGAATTCAATGCATAGAATTCCTGTTATTCAGGCTTTTCTTAGAAAAGAGAATTCTTAGTACTTAACAATTTCTTGAAAATCTTTAAAAATGATCAGTAATTGGAGATAATGAGTTAGCAGACTATTGAGAAAGAGTGAAAGACGATAGAGGAAGCACTCCTTTAGCTCCGTGCTGTATTGAGCAAATGGTAAGCAATTAAATAGAAGAATCGGCGACCGCCAGACTACACAAAGTCAGGGTTCTCCCCAGGTCCTTTTTAACGGGCGGCCCGCCCGGCTGATTTTGGAGACCGCCCGGCTTAATACACGAAAAACTGCACAACACTGCATAATATTTTATTTGTTTTTGTTTTTAATTTTTGTCCGCCCGGTTATTTTAGCTTACCGCCCACCTGATAAAATTTTCTTGGGAGAACACTGCAAAGTGATGAATGGCCAATTTTTGCTTCAAGACCTCGAAAGAAGAAAGGAAATTGCAACAACATCAAGTATACATCTAAAGTAAGATTACGTGAGTAAAACATTATTTAGACTAGAAGGCATCCTTGGAGAAGTCCATCCATTGTGAGCCTTTAAAAAAATTTTTTTCGGTAAATGAAGTCCCGGTATATCGCCTAGAATGGGTTTTTTCAGTGAATTCCTGTCTTTCGGATTTTTCTTAGAATAGATAGTCCCTTCGCTCTATATTGTAGTGATTGAGTTATTATTTAACCAATTTGCTGGTTTAATTTAGCTGTTTGAGGTTGTTCTGTTTACCTACAAGCGTAATTATCCCGAGCAACGCCGGGTCCAAGATTATATCCATTTCCTGTTCATTATTAATAATTCTTGGAAACGAATGTTCTGTCATTGCATCATCATTTTATGTTCATTGTTATAATTCTTTGAATAATTATGTGCTCATTGTTATTGGTGAATTGCGCATTGAGACCATTGTTGATGGGAAAACGACGGGCCTATTGTTGCACAAACTTTGCCTTACATTGTTGGTCATGAGATATCTGTTGCTTGTCCGAGCGTTGTGCGAATTGCGTGTTGACATCATTGTTGATACCTATTATTGCACAAACTTTTCCTTTCATTGTTGGTCATGAGATATATATTGGTTGGTCCGTGCAGAATGGTTGTGAATTGCGTGTTGATACCATTGTTGATACCTATTGTTGCACAAACTTTGCCTTACATTGTTGGTCATGAGATATATGTATTGGTTGGTCCGTGCAGAGTGTTTGTGAATTGCGTGTTGATACCATTGTTGATACCTATTGTTGCACAAACTTTGCCTTGCATTGTTGGTCAGGAGATATTTCTTCCATAACCATGAATATCGATTTTTTTATCGATAATTATCATTTTTCCGAAATCTGAGGTAGACAGTGACCTTCCTCATGGTTTGTAGGTCAAGTATGCAAAATTTCATCAAGATCGGAATAAAACTGTAGATTTGCATAAGAAACAAACAAACAAAACTCACAAAGAAACAAACAAACATCCTTCTTTATATATGAGGCGTTGAGCGCAATAGTGGCCCAACCAACAATAATGTTGAAAAAGAGTAACATGTGGAAATAACTTGCTGATAGATTGCTGATAGATTGCTTTTTACAGTGCCATTGTGGCCCATCCATAGTTTGGTGTGCGTACCAACAGAGGTCGCTAAATTCCATTTTGCATACATAATAGGGAAGAATTCTGTGGATTTTCTCAGAACATATTTTTTTCGGCTTGGGCCACTTTTGCGCTCAACGCCTCATATATAGAAAGACTAGCAGAGGACCCGGCGTTGCCCGGGATAATTACGCTTGTAGGTAAACAGAACAACCTCAAAAAGCTAAATTAAACCTCCAAATTGGTTAAATAATACGCGTAAATAATAACTCATTCACTACAATATAGAGCGACGGGACTATCCATTCTAAGAAAAATCCGAAAGACAGGAATTTACCTCTTCAATGAAAAAATCCATTCTAGGTGATATACCAGGACTTGATTTACCGAAAAAAATTTTTTAAAGGCTCACAATGGATGGACCTCTCCAAGGATGCCTTCTAGTCTAAATAATTTTTTACTCACGTAATCTTACTTTAGATGTATACTTGATGTTGTTGCAATTTCCTTTCTTCTCTCGATGTCTTGAAGCAATTGGCCATTCATCACTTTGTGTAGTCTAGCGGTCGCCGATTCTTCTTTTTACTTGCTTACCATTTGCTCAATACAGCATGGAGCTAAAGGAGTGCTTCCTCTATCGTCTTTCACTCTTTCTCAATAGTCTGCTAACTCATTATCTCCAGTTACTGATCATTTTTAAAGATTTTCAAGAAATTGTTAAGTACTAAGAATTCTCTTTTCTAAGAAAAGCCTGAATAACAGGAATTCTATGCATTGAATTCTATATTGCACAAACTTTTATTTGCATTGTTGGCCATGTGATATATATTGTTGGTCCGTGCATAGTGTTTGTGAATTGCGTGTTGATATCATTGTTGCAAAAACTTTGTCTTGCATTGTTGGTCATGAGAGATTTCTCATTAATATGCCCTGCCATAACCCTGAATATCGATTTTTTATCAATAATTATTATTTTTTCGAAATCTGAGGTGGACAGTGACCTTCCTCATGCTTTGAAGGTCATGTATGCGAAATTTTATCAAGATCGGAATAAAACTGTAGATTTGTATAAAAAACAAACTCACAAACAAACAAACAAACAAACAAACAGACCCACAAACATCCTTCTTTATATATATAGAAAGAAAGACTAGCAGAGGTACCCGGCGTTGCCCGGGATAATTACACACGTACGTAAACATAACAATCTCAAAAAATTAAATTATAACTTCCAATTCGTTAAATAATAACTCAATCATTACAAATCAGAGCAAAGGGCCTATCCATTCTATGAAAACTACGAAAAACAGGAATTCTAGGTGATAAATCCTTCGTGGCTCAGGACTTTATTTTGGGAATAATTTTTGCAGTATCTTAAAAATCAACACATGAAAACGCTTAGAATTTACACAGTAAAAATTCTTAATGAAAATTCGAAAACAATTTTTTTAAAGGCACACAATGGATGGACCTCTCCAAGGATGCCACTGCTAGTCTAAATAATTTCTTACTCACGTAATCTTACTTTAGATGTACATTTGATGCTGTTGCAATTTTCAATCTTCTCTTGATTTCCTAAAGCAAAACTTGGCCATTCATCAGTTGGTGTAATCTAGATTATTCTATTTACTTGCTGTCGTTGATTCTTCTATTTACTTGCTTACGATTTGCTGAATACAGCACAGAGCTAAAGGAGTGCTTCCTCTTTGGTCTTTCCACTCTTTCTCAGTTCACTAGTTTCTTATAATAGTCGCGCCAACTGTCCCGCGAGGTCGCTGCAGGTTTTCGCCATTACTGCAATGTGAAATGTGCGTTTGTTTGACTTGTGCGTAGGAGAAAAAATCGTTGACGTTTGTTAACGTTTGTTTCTAAACTAGACGTTTAATACTATTAAATATGGCTTCGAGGTCTAGTGGAACATGTTGTGGAGTGGTGAGATGCAAAAACAACTGGAGAAAGTTGAACATGTGGAAGTGTAAGGTGTGAGGATTAATTAGCCAGAATTAGAATATTCAGATTAATTGTGTAAATGAGCTATTTTATACTCGCGTTCATAATTGTCTATTTAGATTTGGAATTAAGATTTTATAAAGTTTTAGAAGGTTTTAACTTAGAGTAGAATTAAATAGAGTTTATTATTTTAATTATTTCTTTTTTCTGCGCATGTTAAGAATCGTTTTTAAGTGTCACTTTTGGCATGTGAGAAAATGAGATTCATTTTACATCTCATTGTTTTAGTTGTTGGTCTTGTTTTCAAGGACCTAAAGAGTATTGCCAGAGTTAGCTAAGTAAACAAGAAACGAATTTGAGAACAGGATGTGGGATAGAAAGACAACGAGAAAGACAAGGTAAGGATTGAACTTGGGAATCTGAAGTGAGCAAAGAGACAAGAAATGATCACGTGAATGCCAAGAGCTTTTAGTATAAGAACAGTTGGAGAGGTGTCGACGGACTTTGATTGACAGGGAGATTCACCTTTTTTTGGTGGATGGTCAGCGTTTCTAAACGCCTGATTGGTTATTGAAATTAGATCTGTCTTGTCAGTAGTTCTAAGTGAAGAAGACGTCAGTAGTGATTTAACTTTCGTGATAGCCGGTTGTGCGGCGTCGCTACTCAACTTTTAGCTTAATTCGGCCTTCATCTGGTAATTCAAATGATTCCAGATGAGAAATTCTAAAAAGTAGACTTAACTCAAATATTTTAAGTTTTAGTGGTTTAATTTAAGTTCACAACAAATTTATCTTTGTATTCGCTCGAGTCGAGGATTTTAAAGAGTATCCGCCTAGCTGAGAACCAGCTCCATCAATTTAAATAGTTTCTGGAGACCAGTATTAGTTGGAGAGAAAGTAACCAGCCCCAAAAGGTACATAATTTTATCGTGGAAGAAGGAGCCTAGCAGCGCGATCTACCAGCCACTTCGGAAGAGGAGACCCCCGCCCCCGGACGTTTCGACGTAGCCAGAGAGCGAGAAAGACATCCAAGAGCGGACAGATTGAGAAGACCACGATTTCCATTTATGTCTCAATGGCCATTCTTTCTGTTTCATTTCATTACATTCAAAATTGGGAACGGATTATTTAATCAGACAGATAGTGGGAAAGACAGATACATTTTACATTATATTAGAGCATTATATTTTTACAGAGAGCTTAATTATACTCTCCCTAAATTCTTACCTGATCCAGACAGACCATTTGCTATCTTCCATTAAATCTTAGAAATAATGCATTCCTTATTTTATCGAGGTTTAAGTATTCAAAATTAAATTGTTAATCTTAATTGTACTCAGTAATTGTTAAATCAGTCATTCCAGTTTCGCATTTAGATATGGTTTAAACATTTCTACATTTGATTACCCTCTTTAAGTAAAGATTTAAACAAACTCATTCTGAGTTATGATCATATATTATTTAAAGAAACCACCAACCATTACCTCGTAAATACTTATCTATTCAAATCTTTAAATTGATAGATTACCTTACTGTACATCATATAAATTGATTGCCAAGTCTTTACATGAAAATTGTGTTTTCTTATTTATACTTTACGATGATCCAGATTGAATTATTCTCAATTTGCATATCTAAATTGAACATCATATTAATTGAATTTCATTATTCATTTATCCACATTCTTTATTCCAAATTACCTAACGTTATTGTTTTATATATCTTTTGTTGTATGATCAATAAACAACTTATTTAATTGTTTAAGACCGTTTCACGTGCCTATTTCTTCCCTCGTTGGCCGGCCTGTGTGCGGAGATTTTAGTATAATGGAATAAATCCTAAATTATCATAAAAACTTTGTGAATAGTATAATTCACTGGCGCAGTCCTTTGTAAATGATTAATTATTCATTCGACCACTTATTTCCATAATTATCCCCAGGAACCTTTCAGAAGGAAGAAGACTGACATTCACGAAGATGAAGATGAAGAGAAAAGACATTGGATTACCGCGTTACAGAGAAAAAACTACACACCAGGAAAAAATGCAGTGGTAGTTGTTTTTTTTTTAATTTGATTAAATATACTTCAATTGCTGATCAATGTCTTCATGAGTGGTTTTAGGCCAAGTTTTCACATCTTCCACCCATCCAACGTTGATGCTATTTGGATGTGGAATTTTATCAGCTATTTCAGAAATCATATTTTTACTTTTATTAAAGTTATGCTAAAAAAACATGTTCGTTTTATTTGTACTCTTTACATACTACAACCATCTATGGTTAATGAACTTTTCCACAAATGAATGGATGATTACTATTCTAAATTAAAGACTAGTCTATTAATCTTTAAAATTTTGGCCGCTCGGTGGCCGAGAGTGTTGAGGCGCAGGTCTTGTCGCTCTAGTAACCAGCGAGTCGCGGGTTAGTTTACAATATCTTAAAAATAAACACATGAAAACGCTTAGAATTAATATAGTAAAAATTCACAATGAAAACTTGGAAAAAAAATGCTCACAATGGATGGACCTCTTTGTATATGCTGCTGCTAACCTAAATAATTTCTTAGTCACGTTTTCGTACTTTAGATGTTCCCCTTGATGTTGCTGCAATTCCCACTCTCGATGTCTTGAGCAAAACTTGGCCCTTCATCTCTTTGTGCAGTCTAATGGTCGCCGATTCTTCTATTTACTTGCTTACCATTTGCTCAATATAGCACGGAGCTAAAGGAGTGCTTCTTCTGTCGTCTTTCCACTTTCTCAATTGTCTGCTAACTCTCCGTTATCTCCAGCTACTGGTCATTTTTAAAGATTTTCAAGAAACTGTTAAGTACTAATAACTCTCTTTTCTAAGAAAAGCCTGAATAATAGGAATTCTATGCATTGTTCCAAATTCATCCTTATCTATATTGAACAAACTTTGCGTTTCATTGTTGGTCATGAGATATATATTGTTGATCCCTGCATAGTGTTGGTGCATTGCGTGTTGATACAACACCTTCTAGAAAGAAAGCCTGTGCACTGAAAATTCATACATTGTTACATGGTCATAAGAAGTCATAATTTAGGGCTTATTATTGGTAGAAATACGATTAACAATGCCTTTTTATGATGATGTAACAATGTATGAATTTTCAGTACACAGGCTTTCTTTTTAGGAGGTGTTGTTTGATACCTGTTGTTGCACAAACTTTTCTTTGCATTGTTGTTCATTAGATATATATTCTTGGTCCGTCCAGAGTGTTTGTGAATTGCGTGTTGATAACATTGTTGATACCTATTGTTGCACAAACTTTTCCTTGCATTGTTGGTCATGAGATATTTCTCATTAATATGCCGTGAGATAACCATGAATATCGATTTTTTTATCGATAATTATTACTTTTTCGAAATCTGAGGTAGACAGTAACCTTTCTCATGCTTTGAAGGTCAAGTATGCAAAATTTCATCATGATCGGAATAAAACTGTAGATTTGCATAAGAAACAAACAAACAAACCCACAAACATCCTTCCTTATATTAGCAGAGGACCCGGCGTTGCCCAGGATAATTACGCTTGTAGGTAAACAGAACAACCTCAAAAAGCTAAATTAAACCTCCAAATTGGTTAAATAATAACTCAATCACTACAATATAGAGCGACGGGACTATCCATTCTAAGAAAAATCCGAAAGACAGGAATTTACCTCTTCAATGAAAAAATCCATTCTAGGTGATATACCAGGACTTGATTTACCGAAAAAGATTTTTTTAAAGGCTCATAATGGATGGACTTCTCCAAGGATGCCTTCTAGTCTAAATAATTTTTTACTCACGTAATCTTACTTTAGATGTACACTTGATGTTGTTCCAATTTATTTTCTTCTTTCGATGTCTTGAAGCAAAAATTGGCTATTCATCACTTTGTGTTGTCTAGCGGTCGCTGATTCTTCTATTTACCTGCTCAATACAGCACGGAGCTAAAGGAGTGCTTCCTCTATCGTCTTTCACTCTTTCTCAATACTCTGCTAACTCATTATCTCCAGTTACTGATTATTTTTAAAGATTTTCATGAAATTGTTAAACACTAAGAATTCTCTTTTCTAAGAAAAGCCTGAATAACAGGAATTCTATGCATTGAATTCTATATTGTATAAACTTTGCTTTGCATTGTTGGTCATGAGACATATATCGTTGATCTTTGCATAGTGTTGGTGCATTGCGTGTTGACACCATTGTTGATACCTATTGTTGCCCAAACTTTTATTTGCATTGTTGGTCATGAGATATACATTGTTGGTCCGTGAAATCTGAGGTAGACAGTGACCTTCCTCATGCTTTGAAGGTCATGTATGCGAAATTTTATCAAGATCGGAATAAAACTGTAGATTTGTATAAAAAACAAACAAACAAACCCACAAACAAACATCCTTCTTTATATATATAGAAAGAAGAAGATAATAATAATAATCACGTATGGTTATATTTAATACTAGCAGAGGACCCGGCGCTGCCCCGGATAATTCCATTTGTAGGTAAACAGAACAATCGCAAAATGTTAAATTATAACACCAAATTTGTTAAATAATAACTCGATCAATACAACACTGAGCGAAGGCACTATCCATTCTACGAAGAATCCGAAAAAAAAAGGAATTCTAGATGATATACCGGGACCTTATTTAACTTCCTGTTAACTTGCCTCAGTTTAAAATTATATCCATCTTCAACACTGAGGAACATCACCGGAATATTTTAGAATTTCTTGTTTTTCCTGCCCTTGACGTAGAAACTCTTATACCCATTGTTCAGATGTTTCCAATGCCTATAGATTTTTCTGTTTTAGCTGCAGAGTTTCTCTAACCAGTACCAAGCACATAAATTTTTGCCAGTCGTTTGGATGTTTGATAAGGAGCTCAAGGAAGACACGTATGGCTCCTTTCCCTCCTCAATAGACGTTGCCTTGTTTATGTCCTGTCACTGCATCGTCATTTTATGCTCATTATTAATAACTCTTCACCACCGAGAAACATCACTGGATACCTTGGACCTAATTTTTCTTGCCCTTGACCTAGAAGCTCATATACGCTCTAGCTTTATTCGAAACTCCCATTGTTCAGATGTTTCCAATGCCTTTTCTGTTTTAGCTGCAGTTTCCAAAATATTCACATTCACACAGAATAGAGTCAAAATGTATTTTTATGAAATGTTTGGACTGTGATAACCCTTGCGTGGCTCGGACTCTTTGTTTTTTTGATTAAATATTGCAATATCTTAAAAATAAACACATGAAAACGCTTACAATTAATACAGTAAAAATTCATAATTAAAATTCGAAAGAAATAGTTTTAAATGCTCACAATGGATGGACCTCTTCAAGTATGCCACAGCTAGCCTAAATAATTTCTTAGTCACGTAATCTTACTTTTGATGTACACTTGATGTTCTTGCAATTCCCATGCTGCTCTCGATGTTTTGAAGCAAAACTTGGCCATTCATCACTTGTGTAGTCTTGCAGTCGCCGATTCTTCTATTGATATGCTCACCATTTGCTCAATATAGCACGGAGCTAAAGGAGTGCTTCCTCTGTAGTCTTTCCACTCTTTTCAATTGTCTGGTAACTCTCCATTATCTCCATTACTGATGATTTTAAAGATTTTCAAGAAATTGTTAAGTACTAAGAACTCTAAATTCTAAGAACAGCCTGAATTAGAGGAATTCTATGCATTGTTACACATTGAGCCTATATTGCACAAACTTTGCCTTGCATTGTTGGTCATGAGATATTTCTCATTAATATGCCTTGCCATCATAATGAATATAGATTTATTATCGATAGTTATTATTTTTTCGAAATATGAGGTAGACAGTGACCTTCCTCATGCTAGTAAATAAATAAATAAGTAAGCTAAAGTTCGCCAAAGAATAAGGATGACAGTTTTGAAGGAAATTGAAGAACGTTAAATGGATGAAATGTGAAGAACTTGAAGATTACGGTTGCAGAACCTGAAGAATGAAGAAAAAGGATTTGAATACTTGTAGATGGACAGTGGATGGTCGATATGTAAACTCTTGAAGAGTTATGATTTCGTAAGCTGAAGAAATGATGTTGAAATAAGTGTTCAAATCTTTTTTCTTTCAACACGTTTTCTTCAGCTTCTGCAACCGTAATCTACAAGTTCTTCAATTTCCTTCAAAACTCTCATCCTTATTCATTAAAGAACTTTAGCTAATTGTTTATTTTTTAATATTTTATCTTTCGTATTTATAAGGAGTAATCATTGATTAATAACGAACATATATTTTTATCAGGTCGTTGCATATCAAATGTCGGATTTGGAGGTGGGTTCCGGGCCTCAACACGGTTTCCACTTTTAGTATCAAATACACATAACAAAGTGGCACATTCCCAGAGATAAACCTATAGCGACCAGCTGCATGAAATTTGCATGTCTGCGATGATATTTAATAGTGTTTGAACCCGATCGAAGATAGTCATGACTTCATACGAATTACGTGTGATAATACATTACGAGTTCAGGTTGAATCACACTGCATCCAACGCCTCTCGAAACATCAATAAGGTATTCGGTGTAGGCACCATAAACGAACGTACTGTCCAACGTTGGTTCCGAAAATTCCGAACGGGAGTGACGGACCTGGCAAATGAGCCAGGCGGCAGACCGCCCAACGTGTTGAATGACGCTGTTCTGAAACGATCTGTGGAAGAAGACCCGTCAAAAACTGTACGGGATTTTGCAGGGGATCATGTTGTATCAGCGTCGACTGTCAGCAGACACCTTAGGATCATCGGCAAGGTGAAGAAGCAGGACAAATGGGTCCCACAGGAAGCTCATGGTTACAGTTTGGTGCAACATCCGTGGTGTATTGCATTACAGCTTCCTGCAGCAGGGGGAGACGATCACCGCTGCGACCAACTGTCATGAACTGCATCGTATGCACACAAAAGTGTGTCAGTAACAACCTGCAATTGTGCATCGCAAAGGCGTCCTTCTGCTGCATGACAACTCGCGTCCGTGCAGGCACTACAGGCTCTGGGCTACGAGGTTCTACACCCTCGTACTCTCCGGACCTCTCCCCTACCGAGTATCATCTTTTTCAGAGCCTGGACAATTTTCTACGGAGGAAAACATTCCTAACCCAAGCAGACGTCAAAAACGCATTCCGGGAGTTTATTGAGTCCCGTGACCATGGATTCTATCGGAGAGGGCTCGAGAAGCTGCCAAATCGTTGGCAACTATGTTTGGATTACAATGGGGGTTATTTCGAATAGCACGTGTGAAAGTGTCCTTTCTAGAGGGCCATTAAAGATGACCTCTGCAATCCGACATTTGATATGCAACTACCTGATAATAAACATAATTTACTACTCCATTAATTAATGTATATTCATCTTTGTTGTTAATTTGTTGTGGCTAAAGAGATGAATGATTCAAACTTTGTAATTCCTATATTTTGTGCTAAATCGAATGACTCCAAGAGTTTAATATTTGTGACGACATAGTAGTTCGACCAATATAATGACCATAATAATGAAATACTGTCAAAATCAATGGTGTCGTGAATTTCATTTGAAATGTTTATTAACTATAAAGTTTTCAGTTTACTAAGAGTAAAAACTCTGGATATGCAATGTTAATATAATAGTTTGTAATATCTTACAACATAATATTAACAGTTAAAAAGGTGAATTTTTTAAATCCATAATGAATACATTTTTTTAAGCAATAAAAAATTATGAAGTACCTCTTTTACTGCAAAATACTTTTCAGTTTTCAAAAGTGTGCATTTACTCTATTACGAGGAGATATCAGAAAGTAAAGCCAATTTGTCACGTGGACAAGACAAGAATTACGGAAATGATATAAGAGAAAAATTACATGAAGAGTTTTATTACGCAGTGGATTTCTTTACACAGGCAATAATAGAAATAAAAGTAAGGTTATCAAAACATCTGCAATTTGGCAAAATAAAATTGACGTTCTTCACGTTATAACGAGCAAATTACTTACATTGGAAGACAAACGGGTCGTTTGTCTGACTCAAGCAAATACTTTAGAGGCAAATGATATAGTAGTCTCTAATTGCAATGTCAAAAAAAATTAACAAAAGATTCAGTTCTTCAATGCTGACTTGAATGGGAATGGCGAAGACTTGCGGTACACTAAGGGTATGCAAATATAAAAATACGTAAAGCACTTACAAAAGCAAAGTAAGTTTAGGTGAGCGAGAAAGCACACGATTTAGAAAACGGGCCAATGTGCGTGGACTCTCACGAATTCAACAATCCACTTTAACTAGCAATACAGCCAGTAGATATCGCAAATGTAGATATCGCCGATATCTTCATTGGCATAGGAGAATATCTTGAATGGGAAAACGCCAACCATATCGTTAGGAATGACACTCAGCACTGATAAATCTATAAAGCAACGAGTGGCGATAAACGTCGCCCCACTCTCGTAATGAAGCTTTAACCAGTTAGCGAGGAGTAAAATAGGAATTGCGGACTAACAAGAATCACTCGACGATTCTCCATCGTCGTACTCTGAAGCTTCTCTCTCTCTCTATCGAATGGAATCTCCCCGGGCGAGACACACAACTCGTTCCTTTGGAGGGCGAAGGCAGTTCGTCTATGCAAGGAAAATTGTTAACGGGTGAGCTCGTGTCTTCTTTAGCTTTGAAGACTTCGCCTCTGCACGGTAACCAGCCTTTTTTGCTTGTGGCCGAGAATCTCCGCTGCTCCCATTATAGCTCAAGGAAATGGTGTTTCTCGTCTCAGTTGACAAGCGAGAAACCTCCTTGAACTCGGGAGTGGTGGATTCTCTCTGTCGTCGGAAGTTTACTTCTTGTCTCCTTGATGGATTTTGCATAAATGAGAATGTCGTCGAAGTAATTTATTACTCCCTTGTTAAGGAAATCTCCCAGTACTTCGCTCATTGCTTTAGAGAAGGTAGAAGCTGCCCCTTCCAGCCCAAAAGGTAAAAACTCTGTATTCGAAAAGACCAAATCTGCTCTTAATGGCTACGAGATGAGTCCCTTTCATCCAGATGCATCTAGTGAGAGGCTTGTAGTATGTCAAGCTTAGTAAACAATTGGGCTTATGATAAGCGATCTAGTGGTGATTCAATTCCGGGAATTGGGTAAAAATTGTCTTTGGACATTTTCTTTAATTTGCGATAGTCTATACACATTCGAAGTGACCCATCCTTTTTTCCACGAATAAAACAGGGGAAGCAAAATAAGAAGTAGAGAGTTTAATTAACCCCTTACCTAGTAAATCCTTGATGTTTCACAGCAATTCGTCCTCTTCAGCTTGCGGTAACGGATACAATACCGATTTGAATGGTGCGGCTGCTTTTTCCGATTCAACTTGATGCTGGGTACGACATCTAAGCGAATACCTGCTGGCAAGTCTTCACGGAACAACTTGTTGAATTCTGCTATGATGCTTTTGCACGACGGGTGCATCTTCTCGCTCTCAGGCGTTTTGTGTTCCTTGAGCAGTAGCATGTAAATTCCGTCATGGTCGTCGTAGCTGTCAGTGCAGCTCTTGAGCTGATATGAGAAAATTTGGAGATGCCTCCTTCCACTGAGGAAGCCAATGCTGCTTCTTTTAAGCTTCATACCGCATCTCTTTTCTTTCCACTTAAATATGGCATTGATTTTTTGGATCTATTGGAATCCCAATATAATATCAAAGTTTTGTAACAATAATAAGTTCAAGTTAATTTTATTTTTATATATTTCCATTCACTATCGGGATGTGGAAGGCTAGGCACTTTACGTCTTGTTTTCGACCATCTACATATGTTACTAATTTTCTAGACAACACTTTATCCACTCTAAGATCCAAAGTTTCCACGAGCGACTCATTAATGTAGTTTACTGGAGTTCCTGTTTCCATGAGAGCTTTACATGTACGGTTCCCAATTTTTTGTCTTGATAGTGACTTGACTGTAGAAAAGATTAAAACAGCTATTTTACAAGAAGCATTACGTCACGGTGTTTGTCAGACACCAACTGATCAAATTCTCCGGTCTGCAATGCAAATGCTCGTGTTGTCAAGGACGTCAACAGTGTCCTAATCAGCAACAGATCACTTAACCTCGAGCGTCTACTGGCAACCGCGTCCTCCGATGTTTTCGTTGTGGAAAATTGGGTCATATGAAGATAAATTGTAGAGTGTTTTTACCTAACAATCCACAGCCAGCTATATAAGCGACAACCAATCAGCTGCAAGTAAGTGGTGACATTTCCAATGTAGAAGTTAGAGACGGTTGGGTTATAGATTCTGGAGCAACAGTTCACATTACTAAAAATGATATTTTTATTTCTAGTATAGATGTTTCTGATACTGTAGTATTATTAGCAGATAAGAATTTTGCAAATGTAAAGAAAATAGGAACTGTAGAGTTACGAGTTGGAGATGGTATTATACAATTAGAAAATGTTTATTATGTGTCAGGTATTCGCACAAATTTAATTTCAGCTATTAAGTTAATCGAAATGGGTTATACTATTACCGTGCTTTGCAAAAGTTCTGTTACACTCGTGACGACCCTCAAAGAAAAGGATACGACGATGTTCACGATGCAGTTAGACATGTTTTTATTGTGCCATCATGTAGAATAACATTGTAATTTGTCATTTAATCAATGTAGCCACCATCTGCATCAAGAACCCGCTCCAGACGAGGCCGAAAAGCCTTGCAAACTTTGCGAATGTAGTCCTTCCTCATTCTGGTCCACACACGGTTGACAGATGTTTTCAGCTCCTCGACGTTGCTGTGACGGACCTTGCAGGCCTTCCCCTCGACATGCGCCCACACGCTGTAGTCAAGTGGATTGAGGTCTGGCGACTGCGGAGGCCAAAGGCCCTTCGACCAGAAGGTTATGTTGGACCCCAACCAGTTTTGCACAGTGTTGGCCGTGTGGGCAGGGGCACCGTCCTGTTGAAAGATGTAATCCGCATTTCTTCACCCAGGGAAGGACTTTTGTGGCCAGGATGTCCTTGTAATCAGCCGCCGTTACCCGGTATCCACTTGGGAACCACACGGGTGGCATTTTCTCGCCATTCGCCGCCACGATTCCGAGCATCATCACAGAGGCCGGGTGCTTGGTTGTAGACACGTAGCGGACCTTGGAGATGTCCTCGCTGAAGCTTACCACGCAGTCGTTTTGCTTGTTGACGACAGGATCGACCGTGAAGGTCTTTTCGTCAGAGAAAATGACATTTCGCTCGCCATGACTCTTCAAGTCGTTGAGAAGACGGCGACAGCGCTCCCGACGTTGTTCCCGTATCCGATCCGTCAGCAGAGGCCTCACGCTCTTTCCACCTTCTTCTTTGACCGCTCTGGACACTGTGGACACCGAAATTTTCTTTTTCTTTTCGAGCGCAGTCATTTTGAGCGTCGGGTCTTGTTCGAAGGCTTTTCTCACAGCCAAACGGTTGAGACTTCAGGTCTATCTGAACGAGGTTGATCTTTAAGGTCTCTCCCATTCTTGAGCCTGTCCGCAACTCTGTGGATGGTTGACTTTGAGGAGTGTGGCTCGCGCGCAGGAAAGCAGCGATCTCTACTCGTTTCGTTTCCATCGCTTTTGTCATGGACATTAGGATCACTCAGAGGTTAACACGTAATGGTTAACACGTGGACATTAGGATCATTCCAATATATTATTTGATCCTTTTGTGGAAATGGAATTATCCAAATCATGAGCAGTCCATTTTTTGGGGGATGTAAAGAGTGTAACAGAACTTTTGCAAAGCCTGGTAATTTATCAAAAGACGGTTGTGTTCTTTCCAACAATAATTTCTATTATACAATTCCAATGGTAAAAGGTTTATTTGAGTTACCTGTGGTTCCTAATACTTGCTTAATTAACAATGTGGAACAATTAAAAACTTTGTGTAATACTTCTCGAAATCTATGGCACTTGTTATTAGGACATCCAAGTGCTCAGAAGCAACACTTGATTACGGGCTCAAATCCCTTCATTAAAGAATTGTCAGGTTTGCATTAAGGGGGAAATGTGCAATACTAGCTTTCATGCAATAGGAAGGACCACTTCTAGAATACTTGAATTACTTCATGTTGATTTGGCAGGACCCTTTAAAAGTTCTCTTGGAGGCAATAAATATTTTTTGGAATGTATTGACAATTATTCTCGAAAGAGCTGGGTATATTTCCTAAAAAGTAAATCTGAGGCTCCAACTAAACTAAATCAATTTATCTTATCAATTGAACGTAAAGTAAAAATTATTCGTTGTGATAATGGTATTGAATTCAAAAATGATTCCATGACGCAGTTATGTAATCAATTAGGAATTGTACAACAATATACTGCCCCCTATACACCCCAGATGAATAGAACTTTGCTTGATGAAACACGTTGTTTCATGTTAAAGTCAAGAGCCCCTGATTATTTTTGGGCAGAAGACATTCGCCATGCCAACTATATTCGCAACCTTATTCCTAGAGCAAGTATTAATAATCGTACCCCAAATTCGTTTTGGCAAAGGAAAAGCCTTGCAAATTTTTCATACTTGAATGTCTTTGGCTGTAAGGCATATGCATTTATTCCAAAACAATTACGTCCAAATAAATTTCCATCACATGCCAAAACTTGTATTTATTTGGGTAATGAGGGAAAAAGTTTTTGGCTTTTTGACCCAATATCGCTCAAAATTGTTCGTGCTCGCCAGGTAAAATTTAATGATTTAGATTATGAAATTTCTCATTTTAATAATTCTACCTTAACCAACATTGAAAATAATGCGCAAAATTTTTATTCGGAGACAATTGATGTAACTCAGTCTTCGATTTCTTTTGATGATCAATATCCGAGTTCAACTGTTGATGATAAATTAAGCACAATTCCGCAAACTGCGCAAGGCAGCAATGCACAGGAAATTGTTGATGACATAGTGGATAATAATTGTACTAATGATAATGAAAATATTACTCATAATGATGTACAAAATAATAAGAATCTTGATATGGATAATGAAAATGACAATGAATGTGATTCAAAGGTTTCTACATGTCAAGTAGGCGTAACGAGGTCAGGCAGGGTCAATGAATGAGGCCCGATTATTATGGGTTCTTGGCAGAATTACAGAATCAGGTTACATATAAGCAAGCATGAATCCTGGTTTACAAAAAGCTATGCAGGAAGAGTTTGATAGTTTAATAGAGAATCAGATTTGGGTATTAGTACCAAAACCGAAAGATAGACACGTTGGTTCAAAATGGGTATATACAACAAAGCAAAAGGCTAATGGAACTACATTGAGATATAAGGCCAGACTGGTGGCACAAGGTTTTTCTCAGGTAGAAGGTATTGATTATACGGAGACATTTTCCAGTAATTCGTTTAGAGAGTTTGAGATTTAGTTTTGCATATGCCGTTCAAATGAATTTAAGTTTGGCTCAATTTGATATAAAAACGGCTTATTTATATGGTGCTCTAGCTGAAGATATATTTATGAAACAACTGGTGGGTTTCATGGATCCAAAATATCCAGATTATGTGTGCCAGTTAAAAAAAATTTATATGGGTTAAAACAAAGTGGAAGGTGCTGGTTTGAGCGTTTTAAACAATGGCTGTTATCAATAGGATTTATATTCCTTAGAAGCGAACATGTTTATATGTTAGGATGAATAATGATCAACTGCTTATTGCAGGAGTGTACACTGTCATATCAATGAATTATGACCAGCACCCCTTCAAGGCACACACATGGTTCGCCCCAAAACGATTACACATTGCAAAATTTGCATAACAAGCTGAGAAAGCATTAAAAGCTGGTGGATCAAACGGCAGGCAAGAGCCTCAAGATGGGTAAACGTCCGGATGTAACGGACATCCAAAAACGGATGATAATAGGCTGTCGCAGCAAGGGTGGCACCATCTCCAAAACGGCGCGATTTGTAAACTGTTCACGGTCCACTGTAGTGAAGGTGTACAAAGAGTGGACAGCAGGGACAGAAATCTTGTCCCATCGCCATCACTGTAAAGGGCCACGAGCCATCGACCAACGGGGTTCAGCGGTGCCTACAGCGGCTCATAAAAGGTGACAGGAGAGCCACAGTCCATCAATTGACCACCATATTTAACAGTGGTGCCAACAGACGTGTATCCGACATTACTGTTAAACGTACCCTGCTACAGATGGGTCTGAACAGTCAACGCATGGTTGCTGCACCCATGTTGACCAGGGATCATCATCGACTCCTAGACTTTGCAAGTGAGCACCGCCATTGGACCACAGACAATTGCTATGGCAACGGTTTGCATAGTCGTGGGTGTTCCTAATAAACTGGCCACTCAGTGTATAAGCAAGAATATGGGTTAACTCATTGAGGAAAATCTCTCACCCATGCCACTTTTGCCTGAACCCTACCGCAACAGGTATAAGCAACACCAATGTGCACCACCACCAACCAGTTCCCCTTCAAAACAAGTGGCGACCCCCAGTGGTAAAATTGATAACCTAAAAACAAAATAGCAGCCATAATTAATAATTCAAAATTCATAATTTTATGACATCATAACCCTTTAAGGAATAATTAATAAATTCGTTTGTTCCCCCTCATTAAGGTGCTATTCTATACTTGTTTATGAGCAATGGAATGTGGCATCTACAAAAGTTACCAAAATGGTGTTTTGACGATTTCTAACCATGTGGCACTGATTGCATCCACAATTTACCAGCAAATGAGAGTACTATATAGATGCTGTTCAATAAAGACGAATAATAACTCCATTATGCATGTCAAATAAGAATGACTGCTTAAGTTGACAGAAATCTAACTGGAGTTGCATGATGCCCACAGATGCTCCCTGATCTAGAGGACTACATTTCCTCTGTATTTCGCCCATCAACAGTCAACACTCTTCCATTTGCACTAAGACAGACTGGTTCAGCATCACTCCATTATTTTGCAGCAATGGGATGTGAATAGGAGCAGCCTTTGAAATGGCAGATTAGAGTGCAAAGTTGCCTCAGTCAATCTGTACAGATATTGCTATGACCATGTAAACACAGACGTTGAAAGATATTTAACAAATTGTGAAAAGAAACAATAAATTTGAAAAAAATTTTAAAGAAAATTATTAAAAAATATATAAAATAAAAATTTTAAAAGACACTTTCTCATTAAAAAGTGCAGTAAAAAGTAAAAAAATCGAATTAAAAGAAAAGGTGATGTGTGGTGGGGCATTTATTTTATTATATACAACATAACCCGTTTAATACGGAATCCTAAGGAACAAAAAATCTTTTCGTAATGCAGAGTCTCCCAAAATTGACTATCTATTTCCCTGAAAAAGGGCGAATTTTAACAAAAAAAATTCAATTATAACACTAAAAACAGATTTATAATTTTAAGTTTCAAAAGTTTCAAATCTATCGTTGCAAAACACATTTTGAAGTATTTTAAGAGTTATAAAGAATTGTCAAAAAATATGAATAGAAAAAATTAAAAATTTTTACTGTATAACACATATTTAACATGAACAACAAATAAAATTGAGAGTTTAAAAAAATTATACGGCTTCACTGAAATAGATAATTAATACAGTATTAAATAATTTCTATAAAGCAAAAAGGGTAATTCAGTAAATTTTAAAAACCCTACTATTTAAGCACTGTTTATTTATTAATATAAATAGATCATGGATTCATGGACACAAATGGTTTCGGCTATCTTCGTCCTCGTACGGCGGTGATGATCGATTGTATTGTTCAGGTAAAATCTGACGGAGTTTGAAGAATAGTTTTAAGTCCACGCGCATGCGTACTTGGTCAGGAGCAGGGCGATTTATCCGCTCGTGACACAGACACACACACCCCTGTGTGTACCCAGATCCGGCTCCATTTTATCATTTTTGCCATTTTTATGTCATTATTATTAGTATTTATTAATTGTAGTGTATAGTATAATCAGTTATTAAACTAGTCTTTAAAAACCATGTAGTCAGATATTAATGAATCACCACGACACTACAATTGGTGACCCGGACGTGATCGCCAGCAAGCCATAAGGGATCACCGTTGGAATCGACGTGAGAGCCCAGCAGCAGTCATCATAAGAGAAATGTAGGGGCAACCATTGTTGTTTCTGTCCCTCCGTTACAAAGCTGCGTCGCGTGCCCAACGACAGGCAGCACGTGGCAAAAGCACGAGTACCCGTTCTCCTTGGTGAACCCCGCCCTTCTGGACGATAAATCCCCAGCTGTGGTTTGCCCAGGTGGAGGCACAATTCGCCATCGCAGGCATAAACAGAGATGGCAGCACATGTGGTGGCTGCCCTTGCCCCTGAAGTTCTGCACATGGTCCAGGATTTGATCCTATAACCTCCGACGTCTGAAGCATACAGCACTTTGAAAGCCCGGTTAATCCACGCTTTCGCTGAAAGCGAGTCGGCAAAAATAAAAACGCTACTGCAAGGGATCGAGCTCGGGGATCAACGCCCGTCGCAGCTCCTCGCGAGGATGCGCGACCTCGCTGGCAAGTACGTCAGCGACGACATATTGAAATCGCTGTGGACTTCAAGAATGCCCCACAGCATGCAGGCCATACTCGCTGCGTCTGGTGAGGATCTAAGTAAGTTGGCCGAAATTGAGGATCCCCGCCTTCGGCACAACTACACGAGGTGGCCTCCGCGGCCACTGGCTGCTCCATGCAGCAGCAGCTCGCCGAGTTGACGGCGGCAGTCGCCAAGCTGCGCGCCGACTTCGCCAGCTCACATCGTCACCCACGCGAATCCAATTCCCAGCGCACGCGAGCCAGGCGCAGCCGCTCCCGGCCTCGCCGGCAGGCCCCCCACAGCAATTCCAGCGTGTGTTTTTATCACGCCAGATATGGAGAGCGCGCACTTAAGTGCACGTCCCCGTGTTCGTTCAAAGGATTCGGGAAACCACACGGGCGGCCGTTCCTGGCCACAAACGGCGACCATCACTTAAGACAGAATTTTTCTGACCGATACCGCATCGAGGATGACATTTCTCATCGACACGGGGGCAGACGTATCAGTCCTGCCAAAGCATCGTTTCCCCCCATCTTCAGCGCCTGGCAGAGTTGACTCTCTATGCTGCTAAAAACACTCCGATCAAAACATACGGCATAGAGACTCTCCACATCACTTTAAACCTTCGGCGAAGCTTCTCGTGGAAGTTTATAATCGCCGAAGTTTCCCAACCAATCATCGGCGTATACTTTTTGATGCACTATAACCTGCTAGTGGACGTAAAGCACAATTGCCTAATCGATGGCACTACGCACCAAAAAACCACTGGCACAGCGATGAGACAGCTCCCCACATTGAGCAGGATCTCTACCCTATCATCCGACTCTCCATACCATGACCTCTTACGCGACTTTAGGTGAATAACCCGCCCCTGTCGCTCCAAACGGAGCGGGAGCCACTGGTTTCCCACCATATCGAGACCATTGGCCCCCCTGTTTTCTCCAAACCTAACCTGTCGCTGGATATGTTGTAGGCCGCAAAAAAAAAAAAAAAAAAAAAAAAAAACGAGTTCGAAACGATGATGGCAGAAGACATCGTTAGGCCTTCCAGCAGCCCCTGGGCAAGCCCCTTGCACATGGTCCGAAAGGCCAATGGCAGTTGGCGCCCCTGCGGCGACTACCATCACCTGAATGCGGTGACGACGCCAGATCGCTACCCCCTTCCTCATATACAGGACTGCACGCAAACGCTTTTTGAGAAAAAGATCTTCTCTGTGATTGAACTGGCGAGAGTGTATCACCAGATACCAATTCTTCCCGAACATATTCCTGAAACGGCTATCACAACCCCGTTTGGCTTATATGAATTCACAACCACTCCCTTTGGGTTGCGGAACGCCGGTGAAACGTTTTAACGACACATACATCAGGTCCTTGCAGACCTCGACTGCTGCGTCCCATACGTTGACGACATTCTCGTCGCGTCCCGCACAATGGAGGAGCACTTGCAGCACATTAGACAAGTGCTCCAGCGCTTGCGTGAGTACAATCTCAAAATAAATCCTTCCAAGTGCACATTCGGTCAGTCCTCCGTATCTTTTCTTGGTTGCCTAGTGTCGCAGGACGGCGTCCACCCCCTCCCAGAAAAAAACAAAGGTGATAGCAGAATTCCCCACGCCAGAGACCATCTCCCAACTACAACGATTTCTGGCGATGATAAATTTCTATCGGCGATTCTTGCCCAACGCCACCAGCACACAAGCCCCCCTCAACGAGCTCACAAAAGATGCAAAAAAAAATGAAAAGCGCAAGGTGCTATGGAACGACTCCACCCTCGCAGCGTTTGAAAGATGCAAGCGTGATGTAGCGCAGGCTGCAACCTTAACGTTCCCTTCTCCCGATCCGCAACTCTCACTTATGGTGGATGCTTCCGACACAGCTATGGGTGCCGCGCTGCACACCCACAGAGATCAAGCATTGCGCCCCCTGGCATTTTCTCTCGCAAACTAACCCCGGCGGAGCTTAAATATTCCACCTATGATCGCGAGTTGTTGCCGATTTACGCGGCTATAAAGCACTTCTGCCACGAGCTGGAAGGCCGCGATTTCATCGTGTTCACGAACCACCGCCCCCTCACTTTCGCGTTCACCAAGAAAACCGACTCGTGCTCGCCCTGCCAACAGCGCCACCTCGAATTCATTGCACAATTCACCACCGATGTACGCCACATGTCGGGCTCAAGTAACGTGGTTGCTGATACCCTATCACGTATCGACGAGCTGCGTCTCCCAGCCACTGACTTCACTGCATTGGCGAAAGCCCAGATCGAGGACGATGAGTTAAAATCTCTCCTCACCCAAAGGAACACTTCTCTGACCCTCAAACCCCTTCAGCTTGACACAGAGGCACTCATCTATTGCGACACCAGCGATGGCAACATCAGACCCTATGTCACACCGGAACTGCGCTGACGAGTATTCCAATGGTCCACAACCTGGCCCACCCTAGCGTGAACGCCACGAGACGCCTCATCCTACAGCATTTCGTTTGGCCCTCCATCAACAGGGACGTCGCCGAGTGGACCCGGGGATGCATGGACTGCCAATGAGCAAAAATTCACCGCCACACTCGCAGTCCCCTCCAGCAGTTCAAGCTACCCGCCGCAAGGTTTAGTCCTATCTATGTCGACCTCGTGGGCCCGCTTCCGCCGTCGGACGGACATCAATATCTCCTGATGTGTGTTGACCGGTACACTCGCTGGCCGGAGGCCATCCCCCTACAGGACATGACCACAGAAACAGTAGCACGAGCCCTCATCCATCACTGGATCTCCAGGTTTGGAGTTCCGACCACCATCACTACGAACCAGGACCGGCAATTCACCTCCCACCTGTTCGCCTCCCTGGGAGCCACGCTGGAGATTGAGCACATCCGCACAACCCCCTATCACCCCGCAGCCAACGGCCTGGTTGAGCGTTTCCATCGCTCACTCAAGCAGGCCCTCCGCTGCCACGGCCAGCGATGGATGGACTCACTGCCCATCATTCTGCTCGCCCTCCGCTCCACTTACAAGGACGACATACGCTCCATGCTCCTATTGCCCGGACAATTTTTCCACCTGTCTAGCACACCTCTGACTGAGCCATCCACCTTCATTCAGCAATTAAAAGACGCTTTGCAGACCCTCAAACCAACCCCGACATCCGCCCACAATCGGACATCATGTTTTGTCCACCCTGCCCTGGCCTCCTGCTCTCACGTATTCATTCGGGTCAAGACCCCAAGATCGACGCTCTCAAACCCGTACGACGGCCCATTTCCAGTCATAAAAAGAACACCGAACCACTGCACCGTCCGCAGAAACGGCTGGGAAGAATCCATCCACATGGACTGCCTCAAGCCAGCCTTCATCTGGTCTGACCCAGCCATCGAACCTACTGCGACAGCATCGTACCAAGGCCCCAAAACAGCACTGCCTGCATCCACGGCCGCATCTTCCGAGACCCGAACAACCACAACCACCCGATCCGGCAGGCAGGTCCGCTTCAACCCGAAGTACCTGTGACGAATTTTGCCTCCGGCATTCGGGGGGGGGGGGGGGAGTACTGTGGCGAGCTCCGCGGCCAACTTCCGCGTTTCGCCACCAGATGGCAGTGAGACGCAAGCTTCACTAAAGCTCTAGATTAAGAAAGTACGGCAAACTTCGTCGTCTGCTACCAAATCCGCCATTGTTGGCCCAAATGGCCCTCTAAAGTGAGTTACGCTTCCTCTAAAATTCGTCTTAAATGCATCCTTTTCACAAATTTTCTTATTAATATCGTCTGGAAATATAACTGGCAATCAGTAAATTCTGTAACTATTGATTTTTCTTTAAATTTTGTTTTCAATTATAATTTTTTACATATAAATAATGATAAAGTTGAGGCAGTTTAATGATAACCAGATTCAGTTTTTAGTTTATTTTCACTTTATTTAATTATCCTTAATAAACGATTTACATGTAATTAATTAATTTTAAAAAACACTGTGTAGGTTTTGTAATTTTATTTATCAAAATATAATTTTATAAAATTTTATTAAAATATAATTTAAAAAACTTTTATGAAATTAATTTTTATATTTATATCAAAAATTTCACTTTACCAATTTTAATTTTATTAAATTATAAAAATTATTAAATTATTAAAAAAAGTATAAAATATAATTATAAAAAAAAGTATAATTATAAAAATATCAAATATAATTTAATAAAATAGGAACTATTAAATTTAAGTTTTTGATTTAAATATAAAAATTACTTTGATAATTATATTTTGATAGAAAATTTTAAAAATTATAATTTGGAAAAACTAACAGTTTGATTACAAAAATAAATTACAAAAAAATAACTACACATGCAATGTATTTTGAAATTTATTCATTTATGGAGGTTTATAATATTGACGTAAAAAATCTATCCAAAACTTATAGTTAAAATTTTCTATATTTTTTTTCACCCAACTAGCAAATTTTCGTTATTCAATTTCTTATTTTATATTCAAGTTTAATGATGAGTGATAATTAACTTTGCTAAAATAAGATGAAAATAACATGGACGTTTTATTTCAAGTTTTGCCTCCACATTTCACAGACAGTTTAACCTTGTTATATTGAATTGTATTTTCTTAAAAAGAATTATATTCAACAAAAAATTATATTTTCTGATAGTCTGAGAATTTCACAATGCAACATTTCTATAACATTCGGTGAAGTTATAATATAAACGTACTTGCTTCTTATTACTTCTTCAGGTATTTTAACGAATTTTTTCCTCCAAGGAGCATAGATTGAAGGATTCAGAAATTTTGCTTATTCGGATTCAAATTTAGGATCAATCAACGAATATTTCGTTAAAAATTTAATCTAAATTGCATCTTCCATATGCATTTCAATGGTATCTATCGCTGCGTTTGGGCCAACAATGGCTGACAAACTCACTTGACAGCCGTTCTACCAATCAGCAGCTGTGGGCGGCGCGGAAAAGGTTTGCCGTACTTTCTTAATCTAGAGCTTTAAGCTTCACAGGTCACCTGACAACTCACCAGGCTGGAGGAAGGTAGGCAGATGGATTCAAGCTTGGACCAGACACAGACACACACACACACACACCCCCGTGTGTACCCAGATCCGGCTCCCGCCACATGTCCGAAAGAACTTCAGCATTTATCATTTTTGCCATTTTTATGTCATTATTATTAGTTTTTATTAATTGTAGTGTATAGTATAAGCAGTTATTAAACTAGTCTTTAAAAACCATGGAGTCAGATATTAATGAATCACCACGACACTACAATGGGTATGGTCCAATGGGGGTGAGAGGTTCCGTTGAGAGGTACTTAATCACCTGTAATTGTCAATCCTTTGTTGCAACAATGTAATTTTTTTCTTTCGTGAAGTTATGGTTGAGAGAGTTTTTTTCAATAAACCATCATCTCCTATTTTTTAATGGACACGTCTCATGTTACATTTCCTTTCACTGATGACTGACCCCCATTGGACCATACCCATTGAACTTAGAAAATTTTCATGAATCCTTTTTTCTGGCCCACTCTGTATTTAAAAAACCTTGTTTTAAACAAAAAAAAAAATTGCCAAAAATTTTTCGTATTAACCGAATGAATATTCATAAAACAAGGTTCGTATTATTAGGGCAATTTTATATTAAATTACATCGATGGGGTCGGGGCAGAGGATAATTTCGTATTAAACGGAATTTCGTATTAAGAGAGTTCGTAATAAATGGGTTATGGTGTAGTATTTTCTTCTTAAAATTTAATATTAAACGCACCACTACACTTTTACCTTTTTTTTTTCAATAAAGAGTAGATTTTCTGCCTTTTACTGCACGTTTTAAGGTGAAAGTGTGTGCTTTAAAATTTTTATTTTATATATTTTATTTTATTCTTTTTAGTCTTTAGTTTTAAAAAAAATAAGCTTTTATATGATAGCTATAAAACCGAAAAAAAAAACCCACTTGGAAGCCTGCTATATTTATCTTGGGAAAGCGTTTACAATACATTATGCTACCTAATCATAAACAATCCTCTCCACAAATACGTCACAATAAACAACTTTCCTAACACAGATGATCAAATTAACAACAATTACATAAGACAATTAACAACAATACAGGTAGTCGTTATGTCATGAGTGCACTGTATACATATTAAACTTAAATATTAATTAATTTATGAATAAATGAAAGACCGGTGAAACTAACGACTGAAACATGCATTGTCATTGATAAGATGCCGCCGGAAAAATTTGCAGAGCTGTAAGTAGTCGGGAAGTGGGTAAAATATTAATTACAAAATTTGCACACACAAACACACAAACAAGTGCAGTTCAATAAAAGTGTGTAAAATAACATGTGATACATTATTAAAGAAAAGGCATATTTAAAAATTTTATTTTTCAACATGTTTAACTATAATATTTATCAAAAGAACACTTGTGGTGGGCATTTTTTATACAGAAACTGTAGTTATTCGATAATATATACAACACGTAACATTTGTTAAGAATAATACAATTTTTCAACTGTAACTAAGTGCTACAGGCAATAGGATTACAACAGCATATGGAATAAATGCATACATAATAAATGTAGAGATATACAAAAGAAATGAATCAAGTGACATTTTGGTTACTATAAACAATATTAAATGAGAAATAAATAATCCACTAAATGCTAATAATATTTTATGGGCAAATGAATACTTTGCTTCGATGATTCTTTTATAATTTAAAGAACGTCTTACTAAACCTAAACCGAATATAGTAGCTGCGTATCGCCAAGTCACATAATATGGTGAAGTTGTAATATGGACCCAACTTCTATTTAAACACCATTTCTCAGCCATCTGAACACTCCAGGCAACATCAATTCCTAAAACTGTACACAATAACAATGAGAAAATTTTAAAAAGTTTAAAAATTATACCGGTGTCCATAAATTAAGAGATTTTTCAAGAATGAGTTGTTCTGATAGTCCAATGAGGATCAAACTTGGTAGAGGGAGTGCAGGTCTAACAATACCATCCTAAACACAAAGTCAAACATGGCGGGACTGTTGCTGACAGAAGAAATGAAAACTATCAAAACTTTGCGTAGTGTAAGTGAACCTGGAGTACCATCGAGTCCACAGTGGATGACAAAAAGTATTCAGTAGACTATATGGTTCCCTTGTACAGCAAAGAAAGGAACTTTTCAGGAAATTGGCATATCATGCACAAAAGTGTCAAGCAAATTGTGGGAATTGCTTCCAATTCTTTAGCCAACACTGTTCTGAAGCTCATGAACGATGGTGAAGGAATGCATTCTACAAAACGTTTCCCCATTTTTTCTCTTTTGACATCCAATCAGTGATCCAGACGGTCACACAGGTCTTCTTGGGCAATTGCAGCGTCTCAAACTGCCTCTTCACAAGCGTTCTTATATTTTAATTATTCTGACACTAAAAGTTTTATCACTTTTAGTTTTGACATTGGGATGGTATCAAGAAGACCTACTGCTTCCTCCTACTATGTTTGGTCCCAATTGAACAACCAGAATACTTATTCCATTCTTGAAAATCACTAACTAGAAAAACTATCTCTATGTAGTTTGCAACAGAAACTCTGAAAATCTGTACTAATACTTGCATTAACGTGACTGATCCCAGCATGCAACACGATAATGCATCATAATCAAAATGGTGACTCCCGAGTGAAAAGCTAAGTGTGGGACTATAGTTATGGGAATTAAAATCTCCAATGAAATTTCAATGACGTTACTGTTTTGAATAAAGGGAAGACCTACCTGATAGGATATCATTAAAATGCTAGCTCAAACAATTTCAAGCAAAAGGATGTGTTGCACCGTAAGGGCACAGGAAGACATGTCGAATGAAAGTGCTGAAAAGGACAAGAAGCCACGGCATTCTGCGTTTGCAATAGAAATTCTTGACAGAATCGACAATGACAATGCATACAGAGGTGATAAAACTATTCTTCTTTGCTGAAAAAACAGTGAAGAGCACAAATTACCTGGATATACTGAAAATTATGCATCACAATCATGGAGGAACATCAGCCAAGTGTGATTGGGCCTTCTCGTCTCGATCACCATTTCCCAGATACGATGTGAAGGCCCAATCTCTTGGAAAGGGTTCTTAACCAAAGCTCAAAGTGAGCAGTATCGAATGGAAATTTGCGATTCAAATAGTAAATTTCAAATTTTGTGTAACAAATTTGCACCACAAAATGGTGATACACTTTTTTTTTTCAAGCAGTGGAATAGGTAAATTTATTTAGGCAAACCTCACATTTATGTGGATTTCAGGATAAATTCATACACATTTGTGAAATTAGGCCTTTTGCATAGCAGAAAATGTAATAGAATCTATAAGTGAGTAGTAGGATTTGATGGTATATTGTAGCATATTTGATTTAAAATTTAAAATGACAAAAAAAAAAAAAAAAAAAGACATGTCAACATTATGAAATGTTGGCATCCACATTGTTGACATGGCTTTGAAACATCGCACCTTTCTAAAATGCTTGTCACTGACAGATTGTAGAGCATGGTCACAGAAAATAGGGGAAATGGGAGATTTTGGTAAACAAGAACTTTGTATATTTTGCAATCACTTTAATGGTCTAATGACAAAATCCATTTGATGAACTTGTACATGCAACTTTTTTTGAGTGGAGTCAGCTCAAAATCTTATGGCTAATCTTTGAAGGATATCTCTCTCAGAAGGACTTAATCAGTGCATTATTCAGTCTTATTGTGAAAACTTTCCAAATATACACACACCAACCAATGAATTAGAAACCTTCGTTCAATAAGGTATTGACCCTCCTTTGGCTGTAATTACAGAACATACGCGGTTTGGCATGGACTCTACAAGGTGTTGCAATGCAGGAAAGGTAATCACAGACCATGCATTCGTTGGAGAGACCTTCAGGTCCTGCAGAGTAGACGGAAGCAGATGCCTTCGACAAATGTCTCTTTCCAACATGTCCCAAACATTCTTGATCGGATTCAAATCCGGATTTTGCGCTGGCCACGCAGATGTTGCAACTCGGTGTCATGTTCAGAAAACCACTCCTGAACAATTCTTGCTCGATGGACAGTAGCATTGTCGTCCATGAAGAACCCATCACCATTTGGGTACAAATGCACCATTGCAGGATGGACTTGATTTGCTACAATGTTCAAGTAGTCTTTGACTTTCACCCGACTGTCAAGGAACATCAGGGGACCCTTGCCATACCAACAAAACATGGCCCATACCATGACACCTCCTCCTGCAGCTTGAACTGTGTTCACAACACATGAGGGGTCCATCGCTTCATGGGGCTGCCGCCAAATTCTCTGCCGGCCATCGGTGCAAAACTATGTGTAATGTGACTCGTCCGACCACATCACCTTTTTCCAGTCGTCTACTGTCCAGTCACACCGTTCTTTACACCACTACAGGCGAACTTTCCAGTTTGTTGCTGACACCAGGGGCTTCCTCACTGGCATGCGACTTCCCATCCCTAATCGCTTCAACTCTCGGCGCATTGTTCTGGAGCAGATGGGTTGCGATTATCCTTTATTGAAGTCTGCCGTCAGTTGCTCCACAGTAGACCTTCGGTTTTGCCGCACAATCCATCTCAGACGATGTCGGTCCCTGTCTGTGTTGATTGTTTTTGATCCACAATTCTGCCATTTCGACAACTCTTGTGGATTCCGTTTCCACGCATTGAACACCTTGGAGACCTGACCTTTTGAGATACCGGTCAGTTGTACTGTCCTGGAAATGGTAGCTCCAGCTAGACGGGCTCCCACAATAACTCCTTTTTGGAACTCAGACAGGTCTGCTGTTTACCCCCATTTTGCTCAACTTGAGCAGCTGCAGCTTGTTCCTACCCTGTACCTGCAGCTTGGAATGAGCATGTACCTCACATGATTGCATTCATTTGCATATCACAATCGTTTCTGACCTGTGACCCCATTTTACATATCAGTACAGTAATTCATCACGGGTTTCTAATTCATTGGCCAATGTGTGTAGTTCATGTTTCAGACTGTTTTCAGTGTTGCAAACAACATACTGATAGCTTTTGAAGTTATAACATTAAGAACGTTTAAGGTATCAATAATTTATGCCACCATATACAATTTGGAAAATGTTTAAAATAAGATATTAGGTTAATAAATGACATAAGAAGAATTTTATAATAAAATTTATTAAACTTATTGAATGTTTAATATTAAAAAAAATTAATGAAGCATTCAGCCCTTTAAAGTTTTTTACAATTCCTTGCTTTTATCTGTTATCGTATTTTCACAAATATACCCCGCAGGTTATTACACTTTTTTTTAACAGCCTGAGGAAGAGGGTGCAGGAAATATAAATGTGTGAGTTTTACAATTTTTTTTTAACATGAAAGACATGCTGGACCATGCATACCTGAGCTTTTGCACTCTGGAAACATGCCAAAGACAATAGCTATAATTTAAATAATTCAAGTAATGAAATAAATTCAAATTCCTAAAAATTATATTGGATGTTAAAAAAAATGAATCCAACATAAAAATTAGCAAACGAAATGAGCATTTGACAAACTTGTGCCAAATCATAGGGAGCAGTTGTTTATATATTTAGACGATGTGAGTTAGAAGGGCTATGATTGGTTGTCAGTAGAAGCCAGGAAATGGGAGCCAATTATAAAAACCAATCATTACAGATAAGATGAATCTACCTTAATTCAAAATATAATTGTGATTTTTAAGGAATCTGGATATTTTAATTACAACTCAATAAAGTAAATATAAAATAAATGAATAAAAGATCAAAAATTTTGTAAACGAACAACTCATTGTATATTAACAGTTATATTTTTATGGAGAAAAAAAAATTTTCTTTTAACATTAAAAATACCAATACAGAATGTTCAAAAATAAACATACGCCAAAAATTCAAGACCGCTGGTTTCAGTTTTGTCCTTAGATAATTTTCAGAATGTCGCTTTGTTTCAAAGATACAAGGTGATAAAGGTTTTTAAATGCAACATATCAAGACAGCTGGATTTGTCGAGGTGAACTCACTTGCGGCCTACTCGATCCCCTTACTTAAATCCGTTGGATTTTTTCTACTGGGCCATCTGAAGTCGTTAGTTTACACAGCTCCAGTGGAAAATGTAGAATATTTGAGAAATCAGATAATTGGTAGGTGTAATGCAATAAGAAACAAGCCTGGTGTTTTTGAAAGAGTTCGGCAGCAAATAAAGAGAATATTGGATTCATGCATCCTTGCTGGTGGTAGTCATTTTCAGCAGTTAATGTAGAGTAAGAAGCTTTACATGTAATATAAGGTAATAAAATATTGATTTTGTCAAAAAACCTTTATCGCCCTGTATCTTCGAAAAAGCGGCATTGCAAAATTCATCTTAGGGCAAAAGATTCTTAAAATAACCTAAAGAATCACTCCTTGAATTTAACCCAAAGAATCACCCCTTGAATCAGTTTAGTAAGTACTCTGTATAGTAAAAGCAAGAAGAAACGTATTTCCACAAAAAAATTTGTATTAAAAATACTAATGAAACAGTTGAATAACTTAGTAAATTAGTGACAAAGACAATATCAAGGCAATACAATAAAAGTTAATGAGAATGTGACATTCCATGTCAGTTGGACCCGTTACGCCCGGTAGAGGGCACTGTTTTCCTTGGGTAGTATTGTGTGTATTGTGGGTATTATTGTTAATTTGGTTTTTATAGTGAGTGTGAGTTGTTGTTTTTGTTTTGTTGCGTGTTACGGCCTTGTTATTTGTTTGGGGTTGGCTGACTGTTTTAGTTAGGTGCGATCGTACGTGTGAGGGGGAGGGGATAGTGTCAGCGTTTCGGCGGTTGTTCGTGTGTTATGTTTAAACGAGTGTGCGTGTAATTTGTTTATTATGAATAACATTCGTTGTTGTATTGTGGGAGAGTGAGAGGTGGTGGTATGCTTATTGCCATGAGTTTTTAGGTGTGCTTGGTGTAATTTGGTAGTTCCTTGTGCAGTGGGCAGTTTACGAGGTGCATTCAAGTTCTAAGGCCTCCGATTTTTTTTCTCCGGATTGGAAAGAGATAGAAACATGCGCATTGTTTTAAAATGAG
>JAHWFO010006271.1:579615-597585 GCA_023313115.1 Rhysida immarginata
AAGAAATAAGGAGTTGCGCTCGTTCATTAAATGAGATTACTTTAATTATTTATACATTTAATTAATAAATTTATAAAAGTTTCATTAAATATATAAAAGTAATGAAGATGGCTATATAAATAATAAAATTACTATTTAAAATATTATGGGATGCTAAAACGAAATATTTCGATCTTTTTAAAATGTACACAATTACCGATAATAATTCGTTATTTCCAAAAAAAAAATTTTTTTAAGCCGCACTCACTTTTGGCAGCACTCATAAAATTTTCGATTTTTTTTGGGTTTAGAGCCGCGGCCTATATTCGAAAAAATATGGTAAATTAATTTCAAGTGTCTAAGATTTAAAAGTGTGTTCTGATGAACACGGGCCAGCATTCAATATTTTTCCACGACAGAATTTGCCTTTGTTGCCCTGGAATCCTGTATCATGGAGGTGGGGCCGAGGTTGAGAACGCCATAGCATAAGAGAGGTATTCTGCTGGGCAGAGAAGCCCCAACTTGTGCAATTTTGATGTCCAACATTTGGCGAGTGACAATTTGTTTCTTTTTGTTCTCCGCGAAAGAGGAGGTCACCTTGTTTAATGCTAGAGCTGCCGACAGATAGTTGGGGGTAGACCCTGTCCCATAGCTTCATTTTCCTTGCAAGCACTGGCGAACTTTCTTAATGCTGTAAACCCCATAAGCCAGAGACAGTTATGAACTGCTGAGTATACATCCAAGTACTGTTGAACTTTTTGCGTTTTTCATAGCCAATGTTTATGTTGAGCTGTAAAATTTGTGGAGACTTAATGTATTGGTTAGAGAATAGAATTAAGTGTAGTTCTAGTAAAGTACTTGTTTAAAGCACTTGGGAGTGTGGTAACGGAGTGGTGAGGGAAGGGTGGCAAATTGTATGCACCATGGGCAGTCGTGCCGCGCACTAGTAAAGGAGAGGTCGCATCCCTGTTGTATGGGAGCTGGTTAATGAGGATCCACTGGGCAGTCGTTCTGAGTGCTGCCCAGGGTCTGCGACTGGGGGTGCCCTTTCTAGGACCGAGCTCACAGGGGTTCCTATGATCCTCCCCTGAGCTAGATAAAAGGTTCACCAGACGCTGTTGTGCGTTTGTTCGTTGTGAACCATTGCCCGGCTTGTCCCCTGGGGGGGGGGGGGGGGTGTCCAGGCAGTGGACAGCACACTTTTTCTGTTTGAGGGAATGTCCGCACGAAAGCAGGCTGAGACCTGTGCATCATTGTTGAAGGGAGCTAAGAGCTCTGACCTTATTTAGGACCGCACCCCTTGTGGCCTAATGGTTTGTGTTCATAGGGCATATTGGCTATATAGGTAATAGTAGGTGAGTGATAATATGAAGGGTCTCTCTGGCCTAATTGGCCGTCTAAGTTTTTTAGTGCTAGTTGTATGTCTTGACTTTCTGCCACTGCACTGAATGTATAGGTTAATGTGTAATAAATTTGGCATAGATTACAAGTGAGTACAAGCATAAGTTCACTGAGGGTTGTTTCTTTTTTTTGTCCTCTGTACGATGCCCCGAACTCCTGGTGAACCCCACCCTGTGGATCTTCTAGATCAGTGCTGGAACTACGTGTCATAGGAGGGGGTTCATAAAAAAAAATTGCATTATGGTCTATATGACACCATAAAAAAAAAAGAAATCTATGGACGGTCTGGAAAGTAAACATCTTCACATAAACAATAGAAATAATTTAAGTAAACTAAAGCTTTCATATAAAGTGAGAATTTAAAATAATATAAAGCTTTAAACTTTAAAGCCGTATAATAGGTACCCTGCAGAGTGTGGATGTGGAATTTCCAATTTTATTTTTTTAACGTAAAAATCAAATTTTCAGAGGTATACAAGGGTGCGGGATATGTTTGCAAAAAAACCCGGCAATTCCCGTATCAATTTTTTTGAAATGACTGGGCATGCCAAATTCCTTATGCTCTTTTGTGCCTAACGTTTCTGCTAACTATTTAATTAATTAAAAAAACCAAGAACTGTGGATAATGAACATGATGATTTAAAAAAAATATTAAAATTACTTTTCTTGAGGACAAGAGGTGTTTATTTATACAGGGTGTTCATAAAATTCAATCTAAGCAAGAAGTTCCTTATCGAATTTGTCTAAACTCAAAATTTAGGGCCTAATAAAATGGTGCCGTTATGGCATTTATGAACTTTCTGCACCAGCACTTCACATAATGAGCTGCGCTATGGCATGAGAAAACTGTGGCAATTATTGAGATTAAATGGCATTTTCCTCCAGCTTCACGTGACGTTTAGACCCTTAAAATTGAGTTTTGAACATTTTGCATAAGGAATTTTAAGTTTGTTATCATCCAAAGAACCACGCTAATACTATTATCCCTCATTTTTGAACATCCTGTATATCATCTAATAAATAATTGAACAGATTTGTTCATCATCTAATTAATTAGGTATATTATAATATTGAATAGATTTTTTTTTTTTTTTTTGTTTTCTGTTCACCTACTTCTTCACTGCATTTAGCTGAAAGAAATTTTTCGAAGAAAGCAACCCTTTTAAGTAAAATTATATCAAAAAAATGATCCAATAAATAAATATTCCTGTTAGTACTATGTTATTAATGGGTTAATGCACATTTTACTTAATTAGAACAGCATTCTTTTTTATTATGGAAAGACTGTAAAATACACGTGGGATTAGTGATTTTCCATGAATTCAAAGTCGAACTTTTATATTTCTGATGCAGTTGCAGATGTTAATAAAGCATAAGGTATCAGCACGACGAGTGAAAGAAGTGTGCTGGTATTCCTCCATTATCTAAGACTTCAGAAAGTTTATGTTTAATGATCTAGCAGCCTATTTGTGCCCTTTAATAGTCAGGCAACAGAGAGATAGTCTGTCGAACTTAAAAATTCAGTGGACGCTACTTTACCTTTTTCTTGAGGCCATCATTTCTTTTGATCAGAATAAGTATCTTCTTGTGGCTCAAACAGATGTCTAATATCCCATTCACGCTACAAAGCTAGAAGATTATAAAGCTAGCTTAGCTTAAAATTCTAAGCTATTGTGTTTGCACTATCCCCCTCTCAAGCCTGTGAATAGCCTTCTTTTTTAAAATGTTTTCAATGTGTAACTTTGTATTGTTTGGATTATTGTTCACTTTTTGATCTACATATTTTCTGCAAAGGCCAAATGTGAGTCTGTTAACTTCAGCTAAACTGTAACCATTCGTTTTAGATTTTTTTAATTTTTGAAATTAAATATCTCCATGCAATAGGTCCAGTTTGGCAATGTGCTTATACAATTCGAAACATTCCCTTGTTAGATATGATCATTATGAATGAATGCAAGAATCAACTACCCTCTCTTCTTATTCCAATTCCATAGCTAATATTGTTTCTAATTTGCACGGACAATTATTATAAATATTTTAAATTGGAAATGTTGGACTATAAATTCAGCCATTTCAATTTTTTTGAAAGATAAATATTATAACAGTAGGCAAACTGAGACTACAGCGACAGAAAATATATGCAGTAAACTTCCAGTATTCGCAGATCCGATATTCACAATTTCACTTATCTGAAGTTCAAAAAAATCTGAAAGGGGGTGCAAGGGATTCGTTTTCTGTATAGCACCAATACAGCTGTACTTCGCAAATCGAACATAATCCGTTCTGAGATGGCGATCAAATTCCAAAGCAATTTTTCCCATTAAAAATAATGGAAACTAAATTATTCTGTTCCAGGGTATAACAATATTAAATTATAATATTTATTTTCCTAAATACAGTAGAGTGTAAATATAGTATATGTAACAAATTATTTTTTATAATTGTAGAAACAGTTGATTGGGCATATCGAACATCGAGGAAGTTCACATACTGCATACAGATTCCACTTTCCTGCTTAATGATAAGATTTTTTTTTTAATTGCAATTGTTGCACTAAGAGCTTTTCTCTTATTTTGCTTTTCAACACTACACTTTTTATCAAACTAAAAAAAAAAACAACCTTAAGCACAAACTGTTGTTTAAATATTTTGCTATATTCAGTACTGTATGTGCAAAAATCTGAAGCTTACAAGTGGTTTGCTACAATTCACAGTTTCGATATCTGCAGGAAACGGTAGACCAAATCCCCGTAGATACAGTGGGCCTACTGTACTCTGGGCCGGATTTGTCAATAGGCTAACTAGGCTTCAGCCTAGGGCCTCAACATCAAGAGGGGCCTACATTCAAATTGTTAGCATTAAAAATGGGAGGTGAAAGGGCCTCATAAGTGGAATAGCCTAGGGGCCTCTTTTCATCTAAATCCGGCCCTGACTGTACTTTCCATTTAAAACATTTATTTCATTTTTCACCATTTTAAATAAATTTAATTTTCCCATTAATTACAGAAAAGAAATCAATTATGACATTAATACGTGTTGATTTAAGAAGCAGAAAAGCAGTCTTTACTTCCTTGTACGAAGTAAAGGATGTATTGTATTCGCGAAAAATTTCGGTTTTCAGATTTCAACGGCAATACAGGGTGTGCCAAAAGAAGCAGGATGGTCGAATATTTCGCGAAATTTACATCGGATCGAAAAACTGAAAAACACGTGTTCAATATTTTTCAAAAATCTATCGAATGACACCAAACACGACCCCCCACCTCCACCCCCGGGGGTGGAGCGGAGGGCAACTTTGAAATCTTAAATAGAAACCCCCATTTTTTTATTGCAGATTCGGATTCTACGTGAAAAAGTGAACAAGTTTTAGCTGAAAATTTTTTTTGATTCGTGATAGATGGCGCTGTAATCGCAGAAAAACAAATACAGATCAGAAGTCTGCAAACGGTCAAATTTCTCGGGACATACGCTTCGGAACACAAAATTAGTATTTTTGAAAAGGCTATCTATTGATACAGTATGACAGTCGACCGATTGATGGCGCTCTAATTGCAAAAACAATTCTTTCTCGCAAGTGAAAGTATTTCTACAGCTAATATGAGGTTAACGTCTTTCGTTGATTTTGTATCAGACTTTAGTAAAAAAACTACGTTTAGCATAACCCAGGAACAATGACGTGGATGTAGTAGTTTTTTGTTCCCTTCGGGATGCTTGTTTCAGGTGAGTCCCCTTGCCTCTCACTTCTCGGGGTGCTTGTTTCAGGTGAGTCCCCTTGCCTCTCACGATTGGCGCCAATAACTTTATTGTAGTAAATGCTCAAATTGTGCACCGTTTACTTCCTGGCAGTAAGCTAATTGATGGTAAACAGATTCAATGGAATTGTTTAAGTATTCTGCAGGTATTTGGGCAGCTACATCAATTATTCTGTGACGCAATTCATCTAAATTTTGAGGTTTCGTTTCATAAACCTGATTTTTAAAATAACCCCACAAGAAAAAATCAAGTGGAGTTAAATCTGGTGACCTGGCAGGCCATTCGATCAGACCTCTTCGTCCAATCCAAGATCAGGAAAATGTTCATCTAAATAATTACGAACGTTCCATTCTTTATTAGACATCTAAATACATGTAAGAACGAATGTTCTCAAACAGCGCACCCAGCGAAAGTCAGGGGCATTGCTACAATCGATGAAGTCAAAACAATGAGCCATCCAGTTTCCATTACTAACAATTGAATGCCCGTAATGAGGTGCAGCACCATCTTGCTGAAACCAAACGTGCTCCAAGTTATTGCCAGCAATCTCCCTTATTGCTGGAATTATTTCATTTCGAAGCATGTTTTCATACCTTTGAGCAGTAAGATTATCATCGATAGAGAATGGCCCAATCAAATGATTATTTATTATTCCAGCCCAAACGTTTAATTTCTGTGGATATTGGGTTTTGCTCTCTCGCATCCAATGAGGATTCTCGTCTGCCCAATACCTGCAATTATGCTGATTACAAGTACCATTCAATTGAAATGTTGCTTCATCTGAGAATACAATGTTGTAAAGAAAGTCTGGATCTTGATCTATTCTAAGCATCATGTCCTCACAAAATTCTAAACGTCGGTCGGGATCATCTTCATTTATCTCATGAACAAATGTCATTTTGTAAGGATGCAATTTATTACTTTTCAAAATTCTGCGGACTGAAGATGTACCAATTTCTTGAGCTTGGGCAGTTCTATGAAGACTACTGTGAGGATTTTCCGTAAATGATAATAAAACATTCAACACTTCTTCTTCGTTTGTTGCTGACTTTGGTCTTCCTAATTTAGCTCGATCTTTCACAGAGCCTGTAGCTTCAAATCTTCTAACCGTTCTCTCCACAGTCGATTTGGAGATAGGATCCATTCCAATTCGAAAAGTATCATTGAAAATATCTCTTGCTTCCGAGTATGACCTTTTCCTATCATCCCAGCCTACCATCATCAGTAATGATATTCTTTCTTGTTCATTAAGATGAGCCATTCTGAAAGAAAAAACACTTTTTCAAGTCAAATTTTTCTTTACAGATGAAGGTTCATCTGCTTGAATCAACTTAAACAGTTGAACTAATGTGTCATTTAAAAAGTACCTACCAAATGGATGAAGCACAAAAAATCACAACAAAAATAGTCCACTTTTTGTTTATGTATTTATTAATAAAGAAAGGAATTTGTTTACAAGCGGAAAGAATAAGAAAGAGTAATTTGAAGGATTTTATTATGTTAATTTAAACGATGATATTTGCATTTTGTAAAATGAAAATACGTACTATCATTGTTAGATTTTTTTTCACAAATCTTATTTTCCATGATAACAAAACCATCCATCAAGAATTAAACAATCTTACAATATTGCATTAAAATACTGTATTGAGTATGTTAATTATTTTAATTGTTTTAAATATTTTCATTGAAAAAATTGATTTCCTCTTAATTATACCCCCGGGGGGTGGGTGGGGGTGGAAATTTTTATGGTACTGAATACAGTTTTACACGTAGAATCTGAATCTGCAATAAAAAATGGGGGTTTCTATTTAAGATTTCAAAGTTGCCCCCCGCTCCACCCCCGGGGGTGGAGGTGGGGGGTCGTGTTTGGTGTCATTCGATAGATTTTTGAAAAATATTGAACACATGTTTTTCAGTTTTTCGATCCGATACAAATTTCGCGAAATATTCGACCATCCCGCTTCTTTTGGCACATCCTGTATATATTTTGACCATCGCTGAGCATGAATTAAGTATTTACCTTGCTTAAAGGTAACTCCATCGATTAATCATTCAGAAATTTACTAGATTGTTGTTTATACAAGTATAACAAAATAATAAATTAAAAAAATTTGATTCTTATATTCCTCCTAAATAATTTATTTTATGCAGGGAACCTAACACACACACACCAAAAAAAAAAAATAGAATTGATATTTTGATATAAGTTGATTTTAAAATGCTGAGAATAAACTTTTAAAACTTGCCTGTCAAAATTCCTTCAAGGCCATAAGCACTTCCCAAGGTTGCCAATGAAAGAAGTACATAATGATGAAACTGAAACCGATTTAAGTTCAATTCATAGATGAGTTTTGCCAGGGGGAGACCTTAAAAAAAAATATGTAAATATTTAGTTTAATACTGTCCACTTAATTCTTAAAGTCATAAATTTCTTTTCTGAACATTAATAGTGGGTGCCTGCAAAGGTTTGGTTTGTACTATATCATCAAAAACAATCTATAAAAGCGACAAGTGCACCGTGAGAGTAAAATAATACTTTACTGATAGGATTCAAAAATAGTCTCTTTTCTGTTCCTCTTTTTACGCTTTTGTATTCAGAGTGTTAAATAACAATTGGATCTAAATCGGCAGTCAGCTTATGCATGAGTATATGGTATTATTAGAATGCAGTATACCAGATTTCTCAATGTTATTTTCAGAGTACCAGCACTTATTACTATTTGCGTTAATTGTATATTCTCAAAAATCTAAATTAAAAAAAGTAATTGTAACCCTAGCTAAAACCTATATGCTACCTAATTTGTACTAACAGGATATTTATTTTTCACTAATCTAACCCACTTTTTTTTTTTTTTTTTTTAAGTGTTTTAACACTTCAGCCATCTGCGTCAATCTGCGTCGTACTGTATATTTTTGCTTTTTTCTTTAATTAAAAAAAATACTTCTGATTAAAACACAATGATGAAATTTTGTGTGTTGATTACCAGTTACTAGAGAGACATTTTGTGAAAATTTCAGATTTTTTGATTCAGTCCTTTTTGAGATATACCTGTTTGAAGGCACGTAAAACCTAAAGAGGCATTTAAAAGGTATCAAAATTGATTTAAATGTTGTCCTCTATTATATCTTTCAGGGAAAAAAACATTAAAGTTGTGTTTTAATCCCTTCTTTGAAAAAAAATTCCCTAAATTCTTCAATTTAATCTAATCGAAAAACACATTTTTCTAAACACATTTGGTCATGGCTCTAGAGAAATTCATGTGTTAAAGTAATGCCACCTAAAGAACAGGTGGCGTTGGTTAACCCTAGAAAGATAACCTACGTCGAATCGATTATGTTTTGAAAAATTGATATATCTTGGTCATATGTGCCACTGCGCTCACTATTCCTGCCAACTCAATCTACCCACACAGCTTGCAGGAGACTTGTGCTGCTCAGGTAAGCGCACTACTTTCGTGAGTATATAACTACCGTACGTCCAAGTGAGGTATGGTTATCTTTCGCGTTAGTTTTTTGTGACTTTTGTGAGAAGAAATATACATATTACCACACTATTACTTGATTTTTATAGGTTGTATTATTACAACAAAATGACGTCACAAGGCCATTTAGAAGATGCACAAATTACCCGGTTATTTCAAGAATTGAGTGATGAAGAGATCGAGGGGTTGGACAGTGAAATTGAAGACAATTTATTCGAAGATGAAGTACAAAGTGATGTTGAAGATTATGAGGTAAATCCACCACTAGTGGAAAGCCCCTTGGGCTCTGAAAATGTGTCTCAAATTGATTCTAAAAGCCTTGAAAGTACCTTTCCAGTATGCTGAATTCTATTGTTATGCCACAATGTCAAGCACTTAAAGAGGCAAAAACGATCTTCGTTGGATGGCTACTAAAGGCAGAACAAGTGGTACGACATCAGCTTATTATACTAATATCTAGGGGTCCCACTCAAATGAATAGAAGCCTTTATGATCCTTTAGAATGCTTTAGTATATTTATAACCAACGACATTGTGGAGGAGATAACAAAATGAACCAACGCAGAAATCCAGCTAAAGATTCAAAGGCCTGATGTAAAAGCAATCTTTAAAGCTACAACTTGCGACGAAATTCGAGCTCTTATCGGCATACTGACACCAGCTATGAAAGACAATCACTTGACCACTGATGAACTATTTGATTGTTCATATTTAAGAAACATATATATTGCTGCCATGAGTAGAGATAGATTTGATTTTCTGATAAGGTGCTTTCATATGGATGATAAAACTTTGCAATCAGAAAAATATGGGAGATCTTCATAGGTCACTGTCGATCTAATTACATCCCCGGACCGTATGTGACAAAAGATGAACAGCTTGTAGGTTTTCAAAGTCGATTATCTTTTCACATGTACATTCCAAACAAACCCAATAAATACGGGATAAAAATAGTAATGACATGCGACAGCGCCACACGATATATAACTGATGCAATGCCATATCTAGGAAAATGTACTCAAACCAATGGATTGTCTCTCGGTGAATTTTATGTAAAGGAACTTACAAAAGCTATTCACTGTAGTAATAGAAATGTGACCTGTGACAACTGGTTCACATTAGTTCCTTTAGCAAAAAACTTGCTAAGGCAGCCATATAATTTGACCTTGGTTCCAGGCGTGTCGGAACATCCATGTTCTGTTATGATGGACCCTTGACTTTAGTGTTGTATACTGTAAATCAAAACCAAGCAAAATGGTCTTTGTTCTATTATCGTGTGATGAAGAAGGCATGGTTAATCCTACGACATCAAAGTCAAATACGATTCATTTTTATAATGAAACCAAAAGTGGAGTCAATACGTTTCATCAAATATGTTCCTCAATGTCGTGCAGTCGCAAACAACAGATGGCCCATGGCTATGTTTTATAGTATGTTGAATATGGCAGTTATAAACGCATACATTATTTACTGTGATAATGTCATATCTAAGCAAGAAAAACCGCTTGGTCATCTTAATTTCATCAAAAAACTAAGCAATGACTTGATGACTCTGTGGATGTTGACAAGGCAACAAATGCCTACTTTGCCAAGAGAATCTAAAGGACAAAATTAGTGATATTTTACCAAAAAGACATGCTGAACTTCCTAAACAATGTGAAGATGTACTGGAGCCAAAGAAAAGGATATATTGCACCTTTTGTCCATCAAAAATTAGAAGGATGACAAAAGTCAATGTGCAACAAATGCAAAAATCCCATTTGTGGAAAGCACAAGTCGAACGCTTGTCCTAAGTACCTTCGAGGCCAAAATTAATAAAATATGTTTTTTACTAATGTTCCTCATATTAAAAAGATTACAAAAAGTTTATAGTTAAAATTATAAGTCTGAAGACGAGATCTCAAAATTTTTTAGTTTTGTAAAGTAAGAAATATCTATTTTTGTTATTTCAAGATTTTTCCTAATAAAACTACAAATGTTTTTCATTTATCTATAAAAAAATGATATTTATAGCAATACATTACCCCTTATACAAACATATATACAAAATCCAAAATATGTGCACTCATATATATACACGTTAAATCGACATACAGTTATTTTTAATGTACTATTAAATAAGGTTATCTTTCTAGAGTTAAAGCTATTGTCAGTGTTCTCTAGGTGGCGGTGGTTAAAGCTACTGTCGGCAATTCCTTAGGCCCACTCTACTCCAAGATGTTGTGATGTCATAAGATGCCGTATCGTGCTATTGGTCAGCATTTCGTTGATATAGCCATGGCTGCTGCCAAAGAAATAAAGAGCTACACTCGTTAATTAAAATGAAATTACTATAATTATTTACACATTTCATTTTAATTAATGGGTGTAGTGCTTTATTTCACTGGCGGCAGCCATGGCTCTATCAATGAAATGCTGACCAACAAAAGTTTCATTAAATATATAAAAAAAATTTAGAAGATTATATAAATAATAAAACTGCTGTCTAAATTAAGACACTGTGGGACGCTAAAACAAAGTGGTTCGATCTTTTTGTAGACCCAAGAAGTTTATGACCTAAAGCGAATTGCGGCTTTTAAACGGTTATTTTTTCCTTCCACCATCAAATTTGCAACTGTGGCCTATATTCAAAAAATACTGTAATTACACAATTTCATTATAATTTAGAAGCAAAATAAAAATTAATATTTTATATTGTTTATTATTATATTCTTTTAACATATTTGCTAATGTTTGGGACCTTTAGGAAGATAAACCTCTGTATTGAACAATTTTTTTTTTTTTTTTTGCTATGCTAACGGAAAATGTCAAATTGGAGTTTTACTGTAATAAATAAATAAATAATAGCAGAACATACTCAGATGCAGTCTTGTTAGGTTTAAAAAAAAAAAAAATTCTGTCCCCCTTTTTTGCAGTTTTGGCTCCATTTGTCATTTTAACTCATTACTTTTTAGTCAATGATTTCCAGCCTATCTATTTTTTGGTTAACCCAATTATCCTTCACAGTTTCATAATAAACGATAAATCTTCTAGTCAATTCCCTCTTTTATTCTATTGCTAAAAGTTATTCAACCATGTATGCATACAATTCCAGAAATTTTCTTAACAATGCTTATGATCGAAATTTGCCAATAAATACTATTTATTCCATAAGTGTCGCTATTATAGAAGGTCATAATTGAAAAGGGCATTCAAACTATAAAATCTCAAGATGTTGACGATTAAGAAAGTTCATACTGCATGGGGTGTGCCACAGATTAAAGCGAGCTGCATTCAGGAATTAGGCAGAGGCCCTGTTGGAAAATCGACAATCTCCCAGTCGTTTTTTCAGAGCAATGCTTTGGAGACACCTCTTCAGTGCTCTCGCTATGTGCTTGGGGAAACAGCGCACGCCATTTCCATGAGGAGAAACGGATAGAGGGATAACAAGATTGGGTATGGTCAATCAGCATATGGAAATTACCCTCCAGGATAAGGAAAGAGGGTATGGTCAATCTGAGTTAGTGGAAGAAGCCAAACGATATTGACTGGATTTTGTAGGTAATACATCTATTAAACATCTTGGAACTGTGGACCTAGAAAGAAGATGGAAGCTTTTCTACTTGTGTGTCAACTCTACCATGACTGCCAAGGCAGAAGTGGGGATCCCCCAAATGGCAGATTGGGTTATACAGATTGGACTCCTTTAGGTAGAAGACGCTTTCCTTAGGAAAATGGCTCCCTTTCTGTTCGTTACACATTTACTTATTTTTCAAACCTGCTTATCGGTTAGGTCATGGGGGCAACAGTCCTGTGGAGGATCTCCAGCGCTTGCGATATTCTGCCATCAGGCACATATCCCTAATGATACTATCCAAGTGATTCGAACTCAGATTCTCCATGAAGTCCAGCCACTTGGTTCCAGGCTGACCTCTTGGTCTCTTAACCACCGGCTTGGAAAAAAGACCAGTTTGCAGCATCCGTGTCACATGGCCATACCAACTGAGATCTCTCAATGCAGAGAATAGCAGCTCAATGCCTAAAGACTCACTTATTGTGCTGCTGTGCACTCTGTCTAGTAGGATAACACCTGCCACACCTCTCAGGAATGTCATTTCGGCTGCTTGTATCCATGATTGCACTCTTCGGTCATTACTCAAGATTCATGACCATAGGCGAGAATGGCAACAAAGATAGATTTGAAAACAGAGAGCTTGGCTTTGTTTCCCAGCTCACGTTTAATTACTACACCTTGCCGCACCGATCCGAGTATCCAATTCTCTATCCTGCTACCCATCACTAGTGAATGCAGTCCTGAGATACTTGAACTTCTCCACCTGTCTCAATGGGGCTTCCCTAACACGGAGAGCTCACTGAGCAGATTGTCTTGAAAGGACCAGAACCTCAGTATTTGCCACACCGATTTTCATCCTAGTCTCTTCACACTTCATTGCAAACCGATCTAGCACATGCTGAAGGTTGGTGTGTGAAGACCCAAGGAGGACAAGCTCGTCAGCAAAGAGCAACCTCTCCACCAAGCAGATGTCGAGGCTCAATTTGCATTCGAACGGGTCCATGTGTATTAATTTATAAGTTGGCCCAAAAATGTATATACACTTCAGCAATAAAACAAAAACCTATATAAAAGTTGTAATACTAAATTCATACATACATCAAGGGATGAATATAATTCCTCTTCGACTTCTAAATTATGACAGGTGTTTAAAATGATATTCATAACAATTGCTCCTATTTATTTCCTTAGCAAACTCTTATCAAGTAATTTCCTATGTCCTACAAGGAAATTTCACTTATTCTGACTCACAGAATTTGATAAAAAAAAAAAAAAAAACAATACTCATGCAAAGCCATTTGATGCACTACTCAAAATTTTCTAAGGAAACTTCATGAAGATTATCACCAATGTGTGCATATACCGTATTTATTCTACTATAATGCGCATCTTGTATAATGTGATTCCACTTTCAGAGCCCAGAAAAACAGTAAAAATCTTATCCTCTTGTATAATGCGGTCCCCTTTTTTGATTTGTCACGAGAAATAAAATATGCAAGAATATACAGAAAAAGAAAAAAGAAATGGAAAAAACTCTTTATTTTACTAGGGCTATTACCAGTCACTGCTTCTCAGTTCATAAAAAGTGGAAAACATGATGAGTTCATTACAGAAAAGTGAAAAAAGTTTAGAGTTCCATTGCAGGGAAGAGGGAGAATGACTTATTGATGGTCTCTGACAACACCTCCTAGAAAGAAAGCCTGTGCACTGAAAATTTATACATTGTTACATGATCATAGGTAGTCATAATTTAGGGCTTATTATTGGTAGAAATACAATTAACAATGCCTTTTTATGATGTAACAATGTATTAATCATCAGGGTACAGGCTTTCCTTTTAGATGGTGTTGTCTCTGATGGCTGTGTTCGTTAATTTATTCAAAATGGCGGCATGCGAAGTGAGCCATGCTAAAATCTCTATCGAAGTTAGTTTCCTTAATTTTATTTAGCGATATTTATAAATATCCACAGATTTTTGTAGGTGATTGCTGTTAACAATAATAAATAGATATTAATTTACTAAAATTTAAGTGGGAAAATAATAAGATCGACACAGTTTTGAAGTTAATTTCGTATTAGCCTTTGACGACAGGAAATTAAAATAAAAGTCAATTACTGTACTGTATAATGAACTGTACATTGTATATACTGTATATTTAATGTACTGTGAAGTATATTATATGCTAGTTTCGTTTGAACTTCATCAGCCTGGAGTTCATTTGATGACCCCTCACCCAGTCGTTGCAGTGCTAATATTATACTCTTGTATAATGTGGTCCCACAAATTTCGGTGCTTTTTTAGGCTAAACTTTTTCGCATTATAGTACAATAAATAAGGTAAATATCTGAATTGTAGAATATAATTCTACTTCAGTTTAGTGGTGCAGTGGTAAGGTATGGGCTTTCAGGTTGAGGGTATGATTTCAAATTGTCTCTTCGTCAAATTATTTTTTTTCTTCTTTCTTCCTAAATTTATTTTATGCATTGAAGTAAGGTCAGTTTTGTAATAAAAACAAAACTACTATATATACACCGTTTTCAAAATTGATTTTTACCAGATTCTAGAATACTTTTACCCATTTTTCTTCATAGTTTCCAAGTTTATTTAAACACTTGTTACAGCGCTCAATGAGCTTCTGCATGCACACTTGATAGAAGTCTGCCACCCGTGAGGAAAGACACACAGTTTTCAATTCTTCATCGTCGCTGAAACGCAGGCTGCCAAGAAACTCCTTTAAGTACTGAAATGGGTGGTCAAGTTGTTCCCAACCAGAAGATCTGATTTAGAGCTTGCGTTTCAACAGAGTGTGGCACTGCATGGTCATGGAGCAGCCACACAATTGCCTATTAGATTAGGTCCTTACACCTTATTGATATGGCGATGCATGCCCGCTGTTGTCATGCTTCTTGCTGCAGCCCCACCCCCAAAATTGGCCACCATGTCAACTAAATCTGTTACATGGGGGACCCCCCCTCCATAAGCTGGATTGGGCCAGCCTCTCTCAGTCCCCCCCGAAATAAATTTCTGGCTACGGCCCCGGAAGGGGGGGATACTTCATTTCAAATGCTCTATAAACTTCCAGAAGCATTAGCTCATCCTGATCGGCTAATTTTGAATTTCCCGACCTTAACTTATTTTATCTTTTGTTGGACAGAGTGTAGAACATGCTGAAAGTAAATCCAAGAATACTCAACGTAGACAAGGTCATCAGCAAAGAGCAACCTCTTCACCAAACAGTCACTCTCACCAACACATTCATCACCTCGACTGACCCTGGGTATCCAGTCCATAAAGATAATGAATAAGAGGAGCGACATTTTGTATTACTTCCCTTCAGGCCATTAATATTCTTTTGGGATACTCCCTTAGTAAATAAATAAATCTGTGGGGAAAATTATTAATTTTGGAGCAAGGAGAGTTTCATACTGTTAGGCAGATCGACACTATTACCACCGGGAGCAGTAATGCCACTGGTGGCAAAATTGCGTTTTCATCGCGTCGAACGCACTTGACATTACCAATAGCAACCATGAATAATCGCGGTGAATTCGAACTATTTTGTAGTGGTTGTTGTTTGAATTTTAGGTATTTTTATTGTGGATTATAAACGTTAGTGCCTCGAAATTGAAATGAATTTTACCTCGTTCCCTTGCCCCTATGTTATGATTAACGATGCTTTTATTCAGTAATTATCGAAGAAGACATGAACCTTAACGCGTTCGAAAAATGACTGGCTGAGATTGTCCGTAACGACTTTCCTTCCTCACTGAAATTCCGAAAATAAATTAGTGAATTTACGCTGATATCTTCAATATCGAAAGAAAAACGGGACCCATGATTTCAAGGTAAGCAAACCTTTTTTTTTTTTATGTGTTCACAGCTTGTTTTAGCTGTCGCAATGTCCTCTTCATCTTTATTAACAGCATTAGATATAGCCATTTACGTTCTCTTTAACGTATAACGATTCGATTCTTATAACCCCCCTAATTTATTATTAAATATTAGGAACGTTAGATTCGATCCGGCCACTAGTTTTATTTTGAAAATTACCAAAAGAACCCCCAGTTTCCATATGCCACAAGCAGTAAGCATGATTTCTCTTCTTCTCCATTGACCTATCTCAATCAATCTCTTTGCAGCACTGTAAGTATTCGTATTTATCAACAAATGTCCTTAATAATTCATTTTTAAAGGTATTTTTCTTATATTTTACCCGCTAGTCCCTCTCGTTTTCAGAGCCACGCCCCCCCTCTTGACCCTAATATTGCACTCCACCCCCGCCCTTTCACCCGGAACCCCTGGACATCATTTCTAGGGCTTCCTGACACCTTCCGCAAGGCGCATGCACAAAATGACGTCAAAAATTGCATGCAATCTATTTTTAACAGACCGCATGGGCATATTCAATATTTACCGATGTAAGCTTACAGTGTAGCGGTCCGGATAACCAACTCTTTAGTGATGGATAACACGGAATGTGCCTAAGAAATTATACTGAAAATATATGCCATGAGTGTGTTAACATTTCGTTAAGTTTTATCTTTATTTTCCGCAAGTATTAATGAATCCTGAATTAGTATGAGCCATGGTATACTAAAATACACATATACCAAATATTTTTCTCAAAGAATTTTGAGAAGTGCATTGAATGGCTTTGCATGATGTAATTGGGTGAAAGCTACTTGTAGAATTCTTTTTTTATCAAATTCAATGAGTCAGAATACATGGAGCCTCCTTTTAAGTGGTACTGTGGTCTTGTTCGATCAGGTTAGTCATCATTCAATGCCCTCCATAAATTGCATTCAATCTTGGGATGTAACCTTTAAATTTTGGAACTTTCACCAAATGAATAAAGTTGAATGGAAATCATGTTTTCGGTAGCTTTTCATCAAAAAAGTATCATCAAATGAACAAAATCGAATGGAAATCAAGTTTTTGGTAATGCGGAACAAAAAGAGGCATCCATGTTGTCCTCAGCAGAGCTCACATCATCAACCTTCATGATGCTTTCGGATGGCATCGGAGGTGAGGTGACATCAGGTGGCTCTAGAGGAAGAGGTGAGATTATTTCCTGTGGTTCTGGTGGCTTGCTGTTATGGAAAAAGTTATAGATAACATCTAGTGAAGTGTGTATACATTTTTTGAGCCACCCAGTATTACTTCAAACATCTTTATACATTATAAAAAATAAAAAAATAAAAATTACCACTCAGAAATCCTAAAATGCACTGATGAGGGAAATGTGTAGCAATAAACACACGTGATACTCCCATCAAAAATATAAGAGTAGCATAAAACATCCAAAGAATACATTTTATGCTGCAAGAAAGGAATGAAAAAAAAAAAAGAATTTTAGAAATGCTGTGTAAAAATATCTAAGATATGGTTTCATGAAGAGGCCAAATAAGGACATTTTAAGTTACTGATTAAAATAAAAAATAAAAAAAAATTCAAAGGGAAACCAATGGCCCAAGTTTTCTTAACAGCGATTGAAAATACTGTGTTTTACTCATTAAATTTTAAATTTGTCCTGGTTTTATCAGATTATATACAATTTTGGGAAATTGAGAAAAAAAGTGAATAAATTTGCTATAATGTACAGGGTGATTACAAAAGAACTTCACACTTTTAAAAATTTATTACATCAAAGCTATTCAGAATATAGACACACCACATACGGATTCTTAAAACAAAACCCTTGAAGTTTATTGTGACACAGTTAAAGATGTTCAAGATGCCCCCCTGTCGTGACAGTAGTCGAATTCGTCCCAAACCCGCATTAACATGTCTCCATCAATCC
>JAHWFO010006271.1:597685-616488 GCA_023313115.1 Rhysida immarginata
TTTTCACATTGCTTTTGTACTTTTTCACAAACATTTAATTCATATTTATAATAAACGGTCTCAATTTACAGAACAATTATAGGCAATGATCAATTTTTTTGAGCATTTACATAAGTAAACAAATATTGACGCAGATTTTACTAGGACGATGTTTATCGCTGGATCCATTAGCCAATCAGAAGCACTTACACGAAGCTTTTATGGCTGCATTCTGTGTAAGCACTTCTGAGTGGTTAATAGACACAACCATAAACATAGCTGCTTCTCACTGCTTCACTATTCGTTTACATATCTTTCCCGTATCTTTTCAGTTGTCTACTTCATTTATCAGTCGTTTGCTGCGTCCATAGAGATATAATACTAATTATATCTAATCAGTATTATATCTCGACAGCTGTTCACATCTTCATGACAATCGCCATTGGTGATTACGTCATAATTTACTGTGCAAAGCCATCTAATCTAGGTAGCCTTGGCAAGGCCGACGAGTTCTCGATGAGTTTGAGACTTCAAATCCTCTTGTATTTCACGGAAAAATCTCTGGGTGAGGTCAAAAACCCTCACGGGTAAGTACAGAATTTCTCACTGAACTAACAGTCTTTTTCTCGGGGAAAGATAGAGCACGATAGAGATATAACTGCATTGTGAGTTAGACTAACCGGTTATGCATAGGAGTACTAACTGCCGTTTTCGACAGTGTTAAAATGATGTCACAGTTTTCTCACCGGGATTTGTGACCGACCAATCGCTAACTCTTCTCACCAGTTACATTTTATGACCACATTTTCTGATTCATGAGTGAATGATTGTCTATAATTGATCATTGTCTGTAATTGTTCTGTAAATTTACACCGTTTATTATAAATATGGATTAAATGTTTATGAAAAAGTACTAAATGCTTGTGAAAATGTACGAAATGATTGTGAATATGTACGAAATGATTGTGAATATGTACTAAATGTTTGTGAAAATGTACTAAATGTTTGTGAAAAAGTACAAAACAATGTGAAAACTGTATTTTTTAAACTTTTATTTTGCATAATACACATATTATGGTATTTTTGATATTAGAATATTTTATGAAAAACTGTTATCTATTTATTAAAATTCTAGCATATTCAGCCATAAAAATCAAAACAATTCCACCACCATAATTCAATATTAATCCAGATACTTATTCCAACTCTATATGGATATTTCTTTGCAGTATAGAGTATTGAATTTTAAACTTGTAAATATCAGAAATATTTGATCATCTAATGCTTGTTTTAGGAAAAAATAAAACATTTATAATTTTTCAGCTTGCATCACATTTTTCTTGTAAATTATATATACAACATAATTTAAAATCTTATATAAATTTATAAGTAAAAAGGCTTACTTCTTTTATATTTGTGAATTGTTTTGTTTCCTATTTTATCAGAGCTGTCAGATATATATGACAAATGGGCGAAATTACATGATTTTGAGTTTGTGTAGTAATGTCAAGTAAATTTGGAAATGTGCATTTGGGGAAAGAAAGACCCTCTTGTCGTCGTTTTTATTTATTATTTTTTATTTTTTTCATTGTGGACAAGAAGCTCGTTCTTTCCATCACGTTATTTATCTATAGCTTATAGTTATAGTTTCTATGCGCATTTTTACTAGATTCTACTTATATTAAAATTACTCAATATCAAGGAGCATATGGACTGAGGCTTCAGAGTAAATATGCTGTATTGAGCCACTAAAGTTGGAGCAAAAAGGGGCAAAACAGTGCATCCAGTAGATGAACAATCAAGGAAAACAGCACTTTGGAATTTTGTGTGTGAAAAACTACCAAAAACTTGATTTTGAGTTGAATTCTCTTCAGTGTCCGAGATCTATTGTTAGAAGGGCTAATAGAGAGCATGATCCCTCCTAACATTCTCACAAGCCCTCATTACCTGAACTTCATTTACCTGATAAATGTACTTTCTAGCTTAATATTATCTCAATTTTACATGAACTTTATACTGTGTACCAAAGTATTATCTTTTGGGAGATTGCCCAATTCCAAACAGGGAAGGAAAATAAGCATATAACAAATACAGGAAAGTCATCTATATTTAATTTAAATGTAATTTGTACTATAAAAAAACATAATACTATAATTCTAGCAGTAATTATGGTGAATAAAACTTACTTAGATTTCACTTTCCATAGATTAATAAAATGGCACATTAACAAATAATAGATCATAGTAGTTAGGGTGACATGTCCAGAAGGCATTCCTTTGTCATGTAAAAATAAATAGATAAAATGACAATTTCAATTGATGTTAAAAACTTTTTCTTACAAGAACCCTTAATTTTTTTAAATAAAAAAACATCATCCTATTAGAAAACCTGAATTTCATGTTAAAAGGGAGCTCCAGAATTTAAAAAATATATATAAGTAAGTAATATATTTATTAATTAATAATATAAATTCATTTTCTAGAACAAAGATTAAAGAGTACAGTAAATTTCTTATTAATCCATTCATTTCTATAGAATAAAAGGTCTACTTATTAGTACAGTAGGGTCTACTTCTAAGAGTTCTGCATATAAGAGTAATCCGAATTTAAGAGCCAATTCTCATATTCCCGAATAATTCCCCTATATTTTCTATAATAAGAGAATCCGGATATTAGAGCTTTGGATAAAAGAGCAATCCACTTATGTGTTATATTTTTTACCCAATTTCCCTTTTAATCTTCATATAAGAGCTTTGATTACAAACAGTTCTGCGATTGTTGGCTGCAGTCTGTTCTGTGATTGGTCAATGCAGTCAGTTCTGCGATCGGTTACTGAAGTCCATTCTAGGAATGGTAAAATGAATATATAATACTGTAGCTATAAAATCAAGATGAGAGCTCAAAATACTTGGATAAACAGAATGCTTATGTTAGAAAAAGCAAAACAGCTTTCAGTCACCCTGGGATATCATGATGTTGAGCCATTGCACAGTTTGTTAGAGTGTTTTAAAACATGTCTCAACATTAAGATTTTAAAAGTTCATACAGAGCAAAACTGCACAGATTATTTTTAACAGACTAAAATAACACATTTTTTCCATTCTTGATATCTACAATATGTATTGCACTATACAAAATTGTCAAATGTAAGATTTTTAATAAACGCTCTTAAAAAATCAACTCCCTATTCTATTGTTTATATATGGTCTGATTATAAGAGTAATCCGGATATAAGAACAATTTCCTGTGTTCCCAACCAGACTCTGCTATAATTTTTAAAACATGGCGTGATAGTCGATGTAGCAACAAGAACTCAGTGACATAAATAACTTAAATTTATTAAACATAAACCTTCCATTTTTCAAACAACATCATTACCTGGTGTTTGGAGATTCATCTCCAGTTTATATTTATTATTATTTATAGATAAGTATTTTATGTTACTCATGCTTTGTGTTTTTGCTTGTATACTGGAAAGCATTTGCACATCCCTTCACTTTAATTACAGCTTTAATCTGCTTGAGCATAGATTGTACAAATTTCTTTAGATAATCCTTATCTATCTCCAATTTATCAGGTCGTTGCATATCAAATGTTGGATTTCGAGGTGGGTTCCGTGCTTCAGCACGGTTTCCATGTTTAGTAGCAAGTACCCATAACAAAGTGGTACATTCCCAGAGATCAACCTATCAGCAACCAGCTGCCTGAAATTTGCATGTCTGTGATGATATTTAATAGCGTTTGAACCCAAGCGAAGATAGTCATGACTTCATACGAATTATGTGTGATAATGCATTAAGAGTTCAATTGAATCACACTGCATCCAATGCCTCTTGAAACATAAGGTATTCGGTGTAGGTACATAAACGAGCGTACTGTCCAACGTTGGTTCCGAAAATTCTGGGCGGGAGTGACGAACCTGGCAAATGAGCCACGCGACAGACCGCCCAATGTGTTGAATGACGCTGATCTGAAGCGATCTGTGGAAGAGGACCATCAAAAATGTTCGAGACCTTGCAGGGGTTCATGCTGTATCAGTGCCGACTGTCAGTAGACACCTTAGGACCACCGGCAAGGTGAGAAAGCAGGCCAAATGGATCCAACATGAACTTACGGAAAACCAAAAAGAGCGTCGGTTGGAGGTGTGTACGAAATTGCTTTTGCGCCATAAGCAGCAGGGATTCTTGATCGCACTGTCACCTGCGACGAGAAGTGGCTCCTATACGACAATAGGAAACGGCCAGCACAGTGGCTGGATGCTGATGAACCCCCGCGACAGTTCCCTAAACCCCCGTTGCACCCCATGAAGGTCATGGTTACAGTTTGGTGGAACATTCATGGTGCATTGCATTACAACTTCCTGCAGCAGGGAGAGACGATCACCGATGCGACCTACTGTCGTGAACTGCATCGTATGGACAACGAACTGTGTCAGTAACAACCTGCACTTGTGCATCACAAAGGCATCATTCTGCTGTATGACAATGCATGTTGCACGAACGACTGTGCAGGCACTACAGGCTCTGGGCTACAAGGTGCTTCCACACCTCCCATACTCTCCGGACCTCTCCCCTACCGACCACCATCTTTTCCAGAGCCTGGACAATTTTCTCCGGAGGAAAACATTCCTAACCCAAGCAGACTTCGAAAACGCATTCCGGGAGTTTATTGAGTCCCGTGACCATGGATTCTATCGGAGAGGGCTCGAGAAGCTGCCAAACCGTTGGCAACAATGTTTGGATTGCAATGGGGATTATTTCGAATAGCACATGTGAAGGTGTCCTTTCTAGAGGGCCATTAAAGATGACCTCTGCAATCCGACATTTGATATGCAACGGCCTGATATCTCGCAGGTTGGCGATGTTAGTTGAAATGCACTTTACAGTGAGTAGGCATTGCAACCGCAGAAAAGCTCATTAAAGATAACAAACAACATGTGCACATTATTTCAACAATCACTCATGCTACAACACAATAGGCAATGATAAGGTAAGTCTTTCAGTTTATCAAAATGTCATGTTAACAATCTTAACTGTTAATGGCAACTGTATATTCAGTTGCTTCAGTAATGATTAAGCTATACTCTGCTGGCCATTAAAATTGAAATACCAGGAAACACAAAAGCTATAAAAAACATTTATTATAAAAGTATCTTATAAAAAAGGTATTATATACGGCAAAACAATTACAGTTTGGTCCAATATGTGGATTGTACAGAAAGCAGAATTTGGTGTAGCATAAAAATAGGCAGCATAAGCAGCAGCAACTGCTGCTACAAATGTGTCTTCTAGGTATTTCAGTCTATATGGTCTCAAACAAAGTTCAACTTTGGAACTGCAGTAGTCCACAGTGTGCCAATAATTGTGAAATCATGGACCAGATAAATATGATATGAAAACGATTTGGTTTGGTTAGGTTAGGTTAGGTTAGGTTAGGTTAGGTTAGGTTATGGGCCAAAAAAGAAATGGAACATGGTGGCCTTCCAGGAATTTCTGGATGATATGTATACATTGTAACGTTCCACTTTTTTATCGTAATATATTATTACGAGGAAATATCTTTTTTAATAAGGAAAGATGGGCTGGGTTTTTTTGGCTGCTGCTCAAAAAACTAGATTCTTGTTCAGGAGTTTTGTTAATTCTTACTTAGTCAATTATAATGCAAAGTTACCTATAATTAATAGTTTGGGTAAAGTTAAATTTATTTCAAAGATTTTGGATGTTTTTACGAAAGGACAAGAGAATGAAGAAAGTAAAGATTTAAGTTTGGTAACTATACTTTTAATTGCCTTTTGGGAGGAAAAATTTGTTTTACTATGGTATTGTTTCTTGAATTATTTCAATTTTTGTATGTGTTGATGAAATGTTACACTATATGATCAAAAATATCCGGACACCCCTCACAGATCATTGATTGGCCCAATGTCACATGATAATGACTTGCACATCATTTAAATAGCTTCCCACACCTTCAGACACAACTCTGCTTGGACATTGGCAAGAATGGGTCGTTCGGCAGAGCTCAGTGAGTTCCAACGTGGAACCATCGTTGGATGTCACCTATGCGGCAAGTCCGTGCGTGACATTTCCAGCCTTCTTCAGATACCCAAGTCAACAGTAGGCGATGTCATTATGAAATGGAAGACCCAGGGATCAACAACAGTTCAACAACGAACCGGTAGACCCAAGAAACTAATGGACAGAGACCGTCGAGTGCTTCGTCGTGTCACCCGCAGCACCGGAAGTCTTCGGCGAAAAAAATTGCCACAGAGTTTCGAAACGCCTCTGCAAATGATGCCAGTACCATGACAATTCGTCGGGAACTGCACACGATGGGATTCCATGGCCGTGCTGCTGCCCACAAGTCCCACATCAGCAAGGTCGACGCCAAGCGACGTCTGGAGTGGTGCAAAGCCCACAGAAACTGGACAATGGACCAATGGGAACGTGTAATGTGGACAGACGAATCTCGCTACACACTCTGGCAATCCGATGGACGAGTTTGGGTTTGGCGCATACCTGGAGAACGCTTCTTACCTGAGTGCACAGAGCCCACAGTCAAGTTCGGAGGAAGAGGAGTCATGATGTGGGGCTCATTTTCATGGTACGGACTGGGCCAGCTCGTTCCTGTGCAAGGAATCATGAACTCCGACCGTTATCTGAATGTTTTGGACAACTGTGCACTTCCAACGTTGTGGCAATTTTTCGGAAACGGGCCATTTCTCTACCAACACGACAATGCTCCACGCCACAAAGTGAGGCGTGTACAGCAGTGGTTTGCGGACTCAGGGGTCGAAGAAATGGGTTGGCCGGCACAAAGTCCCGACCTCAATCCTATAGAGAGTCTGTGGGATAAATTGGAAAGACGCTTGCGGGCCAGATCACATCGGCCAACTTCTGTACCTGAACTGATTCTCACTCTTCGGGAGGAATGGAGGAACATTCCGGAAAGTACCTACCAACATTTGGTGGAAAGTCTTCCCCGAAGGGCGGAAGCTGTGAATCGGGCAAAGGGATGTGCAACGCCCTATTGATTTCCATGAAATCGTGGCTAGAGCGCAAACGTGCATGTGTCCGGATATTTGTGATTATATAGTGTATATTTCTAAGCCTTATTTGAAAATTTTATTCCTTAAGCCTTTTGTAATCATTTTTGCATTTAAACATATAGTTTTTCCCTCGAGCGGCAAGCTGTTGTATCGTTGATTGTGATCTATGAGTTGCCCAACAATGGCAAATATTTTACCTGATGTATCGATGTGTGAGATTTTTTGTTAAAGCACGAAGCACATTGTACGGACGATGCTGTCCGCGGACAATTATCGTAAGTTTTGGTGGCAAGTGAGTGTGCATTGGACCAGAGAGTTAGACCGTTGACCCGACCACTGAACGACCTACCTCTGTACCCTCCTCAGAACATGGGCCTGGGGTATTCTACCAAAGAACCCATATCGACTTTGAAATACATTGCAATGTAATCATCGATTCAGAAACGGACTACATCCCTAGTAGTTAAACCCTTGGCTGCTTATAATATTCGTGTCTGTGGAGACATAAGATAGTAGCGAACGTTTTAGGGTTACTGTAGGCCTCCCTATCAAAAAAGGTCTACACGACGCGCCCTGGTTTTCGGCGTCAACTCAAAGAAAAGATAAACCGATCCCAAGAATCATCGCCATGGGACCTTGTGAAAGTGTAGAAAGCGTCCAAACTTCGATGGAAAAGTAACCATGAAAAGTATGCCGACACCTAGAAGAAAAACGTCATGTGCATCAAAGGTTGAATTTTCCGAAACGTACCGTAAGGCCTTACAAGAGAAACTAAAAGGTTGAATATTCCGAGTATTCCTATTTAAGTATAGAGCTTTTTCACTACGTGTCATCGTGTCTTCAATGTGATGTCATCAATACGAAGAAAGCATATGCCGCCATATTGCATAACAAGCAAACAGTACTCGCTTTCTTTGCTATCAGTTTGCTACTCGCACACACTCTGGAAATCATTATACAATGTCTTTTTGCTACATTTTAGGGTGTTCTAATCGGTGAACAGAGATAGATTAAAGTCTTTTTTATAGAATACCTGTAGTTCAGAGGCACCAAGATAAGCTAACCTTCGAAAGAACGGAGAGGAGAAGAGCTTGGCTCGCCGCGATTAAAAGAGTTAGCACCTCAAGACTGCGACGGTATAAAATACTAGCATGTCTGCTCCGATCATTTGGATCATTTCTTAGAATGAGATTAATCTGGATACTGCATAAAGAAGACGTTTGTTTAATTAAATAAATGCTGTTCGTCGTAATTTTTCCAAAGGAGTCTGGTGTAACAGAAATTGATAAAGTTCAGATTAGTGCCCCCCAATTTTCTCGGCTGACATCGATCAGCCTCGTCACGTTTACACTCTGAATTTATTATCGTAACATATCTAATTAATATGTAAATGAATTATCATATTATGGAAATTATATTTTAAGGAATTTTTGTAGGAAAAAATACGAAAGTTCCATGACTGTGTACGTTAAATGATGGGCGGCCAAGGCGACATGAATGACCAATGGTCGCCTGTTAGATGAAGTTCATCGCCACGGAACTTTCGTGATTTATTTCCTTGCATATATTTCTTAAAATATAATTTCCATAACATGATAAATCATTTACATATTAATTAGATATGTTACGATAATAAATTCAGAGCATAAACGCGATGGAGCTGATCGATGTCAGCCGAGAAAATTAGGGGAAGCGACGCTGAACTTTTATCCTGAAATTTTACTTACAGTGTCATTTATTACATACCTTGCTATAAACGAGTGTATTAACGTTAATTTGTTTGTAGCTGACTTCGAGGACCTAGCCACACAAAAAATTCTTGTATGCATCGAGTCATTTATAGGTCCTCGTTTCTTTGCGTGTGATCCAGCTGTGCTTGTGGACGACGTAGCTTGAAATTTCGATGAGATCCAACGAAGGCAAACTGCTTTCCTCTTAAGTAAACTCCTGATTTAATAGGGTACAAGGATCAATACTATTAATATCAGCAATTTTTATTCATATCTCAGTTGTGCATGGATTGGGAGATTCGTGTAATATGCCGATCTTGCCATAGCGACTAGCGTGCTGACCATCCAAGATGGCTGACCTAGTTCTGCGTCCTGGGTTGCTAAGCAACCTAAACCCAGAATGCCTTACGCGGTCACGTGCTGTAAAAGCTCTATTGCTTAAATTCTGATGAATAATTTTGAGTGACTAGTAGATTTTAGATATTGAGTCGTGAGGAGTTATAACACTTGTTCAAGTTGTAGTTTTATGTATTTTATTGTATCCTTTGTTTTAGGCCCTTTTGTTTTAGTTTTTCTACCTTTGTAACTTGCCGTTGTGATTTGCTCGACAGGTACCACGATGAAAACATTGTTGCGCAAAACAGAAATCACCATAAAATGAAGCCCGAGGAAAAGCATGCGAGCTTAACTCCATTTAATACCGAGAAAGGAAGCGATCGACACTTGTACCCTTATTCGTATTTGTAAGCGTGTTCTTTTCTTTTCCGATAATGTTCCATTCGCCTGTAAATCTTCGTTACTTTTTCCTAAAGATACTTCGTTTGATCATATTCTTCAAAAGCTTTATAATTTTTTTTTTTTACATTATCCTCGACTGAGAAACAGTAGCCACTGAAAGAAGAAAACAGATCAAGAGGACTTCACGAAAAGTAGAAAAGACGTATTGTCCGATATGTTCGTAAAATCTTTGGGACCTTTTCTGGGAAGAAACACGCAATTTTTTTTTTAGAAGCCCTGTCTGTTTTGATTGTAATGTTTAATTTTCAGATTATGCAATTTTATTTTATATCTATAAAACTAGCCAGATTTGTTTATGTTCAACAAGAAACTCATGTATCCACTTTTGTTATTTTTTTGTAAGACATTTTCTGTATGATGTCTGGAATAAGTAGAGAAAAGATTTTTCAATAATAATAAAAGCTGAATCCAGTCGGTGGGCTAAAATGTATATTTTTAAGCTTGATATTACTTTTTCATTAAGTTACAATTGTCTAGTTAGTTTTCATTTGAGAATTAATGCTTAATTCAGTTCTGTAGAAAACCTGATTCTGAGATACGTTTTGTTGCATTGGAGGGCTTAAGGTACTATTTGGCTAGACCTTCCATTTTGTTTCCTCTGGGGGTCCCGAAGGGTTTTCCCGTGGGACGTTACTGTCAAAGTAGTTTTTGACGCGTACGGTTTTTTTTTCACTATTTTTTGGTGTGGGGGACCGTTACAACATACATTTGCGCACTGACATGTTGGTATGTGGCCCCAGGCAAGAACTGAAGATAAAGAACAACAATAGGTTAACTGGCTGATCAATGCACCGAGTATGTGTAACAGGTATGGGCAAGATCTGGAGGAAGTGCCAGATACTTGTAGGGTCCTATCATCTAGTACCTTAGTGTCACCATAAACAGATGCACCCATCAGAAAAGTTTCCCTTGCGGCTAAAGGGAGTTTCCCCTCTGTTTCTTATTCCTCTGTGGTTTCGCAGTTGTTGAAAGCAAAAACTTACGATCTAAGCAAAAACGACGTCTTCTTTTTTCCCCACACAAATTTTCATTTTCATTTGTACGACCCTTATACATTCACAATTGAGGCACAGTGTATCATAAATTGCAAATTTTGCAAATTTCAATAAATGGATAATTAAGAAAAATTAAATTGTGAAATTTTGCATAAATTTGTTGTAGTAAAAACAGATTTTAATAGGTTATTTTTGATTTTTGATATCATTTTAATGTCAAGCATTAACATTTAGCTTAATCAAATGATTATTTTGGAGGATGAAGTTTTAAATTTTTTTTTCATTGACAAAAAATCATACCATCCATACTGCAGATTGGATTATTTTATCACTTACTGTACTGTCTTCGATTAAAAAACTGAATGCTAAATTATATGGTTATAATGCGGATTCCATGTTTTAAAGGAGTTTTAGGTACAAATTGTTACAGGCTGTTACTCTGTTACTGTTTTCTTCTTCACCTGTCTTTTAGAGTACGAATAAGTTTACTTCTGAAAATGTTGAATGTTTTATATTGATGAAGGTAATGGTTTAAATATTTTATGTCCAATCTCACTTGATGTGAAAAATCTTCTTAATGGAACTCTCCAATTTCTAGACTGCAAGTTGGAATGCCCAGAATACCGTTATATTAAATATACAGACCAGCCCATTACACTTAATACCAAAATACCGTAATTAGAGTTTTCTTCCCAAAATTTTTTCTCCAACTGGGTGGAATAAAGAAATTGCCAGGCAGATGAAAAAAATTATTCTGCAATTTACTTAGCCAGTAATACACCCTTGTAACCAGCAGGAGTAATGTATAAGGGTCGTACAAATGAAAACGAAAATTTGTGTGGGAAAAAAAAAGATAACGTGTAGGATCATAAGTTTTTGCTTTCAACAAATGCAAAACCCCAAGTGGAAATTGAGCAAAAGGTTGCAAGTGTTGCATCACATGAGAAAGAACGATAGCTCACGTTTCGAAGCTCTGTGAGTGATCGCTTCATCCAAACAACAAAATGGAGTCAACGAAACAGGAACAGAGAGCAGTAATTCATTTTTTGACACGTAAAGGAGTTTCAGTTTCTGAAATTCATCATCGTATGCAGAACGATGAATCCAGCCCTGACTTATCCCCATGTGACTTTCATGTGTTTGGGGATCTCAAGAAACATCTGAAAGGCTGCAGGTTTCAGTCGGATGATGAAGTGAAGGAAATGGTTTTGGAATGGTTCCACATGCAACCAAAAAACTTCTTCCATAAAAGGAATTACACGCCTTGTTACACAGTGGGATAAATGCCTTAACGCATTTGGAGAGTATTTTTAAATTCCTTGTATACACTTTGGATAAAATAATTTTCGTTTTCATTTGTACGACCCTTATAATAATAAAATTGTTCCACTGGTTAAAACTTAATATAAGATGATCAATAATTAAATATTAATAATGAATCAAGAATCAACAGTACATACCAGGTCCAGTTTCACATGTATTGTAAAACTGATTCATTTTAACATGGGACTTTAAGTTATTTTCTTCAATCCACCAATAAGGACGGTCTCCATGAAATACCCTAATAAATACCAGACAAATATTAATTTAAAAAACATACAGAGCAAATTTAATAAAAAATGAACGATTATTACAGTAACTCAAAAAATTAATTTCAACATGCTCTATACATTGAAGTGCCGAAAGTCATGGGATACCTATTCAGTATCGGCTAATTCCTCCTTTTGCCCGACGAAGTGCAGCAACTCGATGTGGCATGGACTCTACAGTCAGCAGAAGTTCTCTGAAGAATCCAGTTCTTGCAGTCTTGATAGCCACCCATAACTGCGTCATTGTTTCTGGTGCAGGCTCTAGTGCACAAATGGATCGTTCGATATTATCCCAAAATGTTCAATAGGATTCATGTCTGGCGATCTAGGTGGATAAATTCATTTGTTTGAATTGTTCAGAATGCTCTTCAAACCAATTGCAACTAATGTTGCCCAGTGACATGGTGTTCCCCTGGAACATCCCATCATTGTTAAGGTGCACGAAGGCTATGAAAGGCTGCAAATGGTCACCAAGCAGCTGGACATAACGATTCCCAGTCAATAGTAGGCCCAATATGATCAGAAGATTCAAACCCTGCCATGTAAACATGCCCCACACTCTAGACCAACCATCAGCTTGCACCAACTTGAATCACGACTGGTCGGACCAGGCTATGTGTTTCCAGCAAAGGCAGCACTAGCAATTATGAGCCCTAATAATATTGGTTGGCACCCCATCCTACAATGCACCCCCATACGACGCTTACTTTGCGTAGCGCTTCCTCTGGTTTCCAATCATCTAAGGTCCAATGAATATGTTTATGCAGCCTCCGATGGCATGCTGTAAGTAAAGGCACTCTTGTCGGTCTTCTACTGCCATATCCCATCAGTGCTAAATTTCGCTGCACTGACATCATAGACATGTTCCTTGTACAGTCAACCAAAGGAAATAATCCACACGAGTTTAATATTTAATATTACATTCCATGCCAATGTGTTAGTTTAATAGCTTCTTTAATTATAATTATTTAAATTTAATAATCTTAATAATGTTAACTCTAAATGTAATATTAAATTATTAAAAATAAATTGATATTGAAACGGTAAACTTAGAGTAAAATTCAGGTGTGGATTATTTCCCTTTGATGACTGTACATCCCTCATTGAATGTGGCTATTAATTGATAGTGACATGTATCTGTCACGAAGGATCATTCTGCTCAGATGTTACTGTTCATGAGCAATGCCACTGTGCTGTCCATAGCTGGAGGTAATGCCTGAAATGAGGTGTTCTTGTATACCCTTGATGCTGTAGATCGAGGAATGTTGAATGCCCACACTACCTCAGAAATGGAATGTCCCATACATCTAGCTCCAACTATCCCGCATTCAAACGCTGATAATTCTCGTCATGTAGCTATAATCAATAGTTAAACTGACAGCGCTGATACCACTCTGTCTACTTATACATCTTACGTGATGCAAGTGGCACCTGAAAAATTGCATACCACTCCCATGACTTTTAGCACTTCAGGTTAAATAGTAATCTGTTAACTGTTTTTTACATAAATCTGTGTTTAACGTAAAAACTATTGGATATGGGAGTCTTCAATTCACAGGTAATCAAATAGTCAAGAATAAAAATAACTGCTCAATTTAGAAACAGATTATTAAAGTTTCAAATCAAGTCACCATGTCATGATAATACAGTGTTTGTATTGCAATAAGTTAATTTAAAGAGTGTGGGCGATGAGCACACACTGAAATACCAATGGCATGAAATTGTACCATACACTGGAATGTCTAACTACACAGAGTGATGACAGAATTCTAACCGAAGATATATCTAATTATGATCTCATACTTTCAATCTTGCATTGAATTTAGTGGGCAATGAGTGAAATGTAATGGCACTTTAGCTAACAAATGATCCTGCTAATGGCATTCTTTTCAAAGATTTTGTCTTCAGCTAATGACTTCAGATTTCTTTAATGAATTTTAAACAATGCAGTACATAGTTCCAGTCTTGAGTATATATGCTGTTAAACTGCACCAAGTATCAACCAACTTAGAAGTTTTTTGGCCTTACTCGCAACGATAATCAATAATCACTCACAACTGCAACAATAATCACATGATTCTGAGATATTATGTTCTTTTTGTAATGAATGGGGCCTAAACTGATACTGTGTATCTGGTTTTTATAGAAGTTATAAGCAGGTGTCCACTCCACACGTATTGTTAATAACAAGCAAACTAAAATTTATTTTTCAAGATCAAATTAAGACACTGATTTTATTTATTAATTTTGCAATAGCAAAATGCATACATGAAGTGCAAGTACTGCAAATAAATAAATATGTATAAACTGCTATTTTCTTAGTAATTTTTGGAAACAATGTGGAACAGATTGAACTATTGGCATTTGCATTGTATCTTATGGAAAACTGATCTGGTTATCGAAAAATACATAATACAGTGGAACTTGAATAACTCGAACTCTGATAACTCAAATTCTCAGTTAAATTGAAAAATCCCCCAGAGCATTTAATTAATAGAAATTTCACTCTTTAACTCAAATTTTTTAATAAATCCCAGATAACTCGAAAAATTTTTTGGTTTTAACGAATATGTATTCATAAATTTAAAGCAAAAACGATATTAGAATATTTCAAAAATTAATATAATACGGACCAAATTCAATTCTTCATCCCTTTCATGTTAGATCCAGGAACACTCGAGCGAAACCCCTTCCCTCTTCCCTTCCTCCATAAATGCAGTCAACAAATAAGTAGACTAGCTGTACATAAGAATATCAAGAACTCTTTATTCGTATAAATTGAAAGGTATTACAAAAACATTACGAGCCATTAAAAAAAAAAAGAAAAAGAAAAAATAGAATAATAATAAAAGTATTGAAGAATTAATGTGAAAATAAAAGTTATGTATTTTATTTTGACTACAGAAATGATTGATCTGTTGCTTGACAACACCTCTCCTCCTTTTTTCAAGCTATATCCAATTTTGCCTTTAAGTTCAGGCAGTCTCCTCGAGAAAATTTGCCTATTGAATCTTTATTTCATTTTTCAACTTTAATTCTACGTCCACATGACAAAGAAAAAGAAACAGGAACCTTTCGCAGTCGCTGGCAGCCATTGTGGAAATCGAAACTTAATGCAAAGGTAAAATTGAGAATCGAACTTGTTGATTAGGAGCGTTCACTGTGAGAATCTTTAAACGTAGTAAATGACGAGGAGTGTGCTTTCGTTTTTAGAGGCAGTGTTGCTCATCTTGACCACGGAAGAAGTAGAATTGCATGAAAGATCGTGAGCAACTTTTTAAAAGTCATCGCCATTTTTCTTTTAAAACTTCACTATCGATTGCCTTTGGTGATGAAAAAGTGGTGGAAATTTGAGAAGGGAATTCTCTGTAAAGTTTCACACATAAAGCATTTATACATACATCATAAATTTCATCAGATATTATGATTTCATCATAAAGAAAATATATGGTCAAAAATCACGGAGAGATGCCTTTTGAAAATTTTTACAAACAGAAAGTAGAATTTGGAAGCTATGCCAAAACTGCATTAGAATGATTTTGCATTGCAACAGATTGCATTTTACTATAATTGCATACGGTTCTCATTAATCTGATTTATAGAAATATTTTGGGTATACACTGTGAATAGTCATGTAGCCTCATTTTTGATTTACTGGCTAACTCAAAACCTGATAACTCAAATTTTTTATCTGGTCGCTGTAGATTCGTGTTATCAGGGTTCGACTGTACTGTAACAATAGGACCAGCTCTGCCCTCTTCTTAATTTATATGTTATGAAGAATTGCTGTAATTAATATTTAGCGAGTTGGACTTCCCTCTAATTATTACATGTAGGGAATCCCTGGAATGATATTAAGCCACAACTTAATAATCTGATTGCTGCAAGTTCGTTTTTATTTGCTGGGCAGGAAACTTATTTCAATTAGTCTTATAAGCATGCAATAAAATAAGGAGACTTTTTTGAACTATTTACAGATATCTTCTATTCAAAAAATGTAAAACCTTATTATTTATACAGTTTAATGCAAATATTAAAATGATTAAATACTGTATATGACTAAATAAATGAATAATACTCAATTAACTTATAGGTATTTCTAAGAGTCTTTAATTGTCTCTTCCATTATCAACAACTCTCTACTGATCAATCACTAGAATTAACTGACTATATTAATGAATATAACTTCGACGCAAGCAGAGATAAGTTTGTTTAAATTATGCTTTGCATATTTACTCACGTTCAGCTGGGTCTCATGTTGGATAGTATCCAAATAAATGACTGCAATACACACACACAGTCTGCAATGAGCAGTTCAAGACTAATCTTGAGGCTGGATCTTTCTTACAAGAATTCAGTCTCTGAATGTTTGTAAGAGTTCCACCACCTGGAGATCACTATGATGCTCAGATGCGACGATAATGTCAGTAGTGGATGCTGCTACGACATGGCTTATTAGTGATCATATAGATATTCTACCACTGACAATTACTCGGTATCTTCAATGAACTAGGATTCTAGTTGGTTTCTCAATGTAGCAGTCTCTAATGGTTTCCATACGTAGATAAAGGAAACTTATAACTGTCTCAGATGCCTTCTTTACACATTAGATGGGGAATAACCTTCAAATTCTTCATAATTTGTAGTAACTAGAGCGTGCATGTCAGGAAGTGCCATGGAGACAGTCCCTTCAATTGTTCTTCGCTCAAGTGCAGGGACGAACAGCTTAGAAATCATGGCTTTGTGGCCTCCATTGCATGTTAATGCCCAAGAATGAGGGGAAGTCAGTAAGTAAGTTACAGACGGATGAAACAAACATGAGTACTAATTTGAAAACTACTTTTATTTCTCTGGATAATCTCCCTGTACAATGAGGCACTGTCCCAATGTTTCACAAGCCCCTAAAAACCAGTAAGATAAAATTCTTTGGTCTATTGCCTATATCCATTTGTAACTTATTTACTGACTTCCCCTCGTATACCATGACAAGAGTGAGACAAGTCGGGAATGACTGGTGTGGACACCCCTTCTATGCTCTCAGTTTAAGTAAAGAAAAATATGACGTGAACCGAGAGCATGAAAAATCATCCTCTACAATTGACACATTTATCTTCTCCCATATTTCCTGTTTAAACCTGGAAAATCATCAATTTCTTTTATAAAATATCCGTATTAACAAAATTCAAATTCTCATGAGAGGCAATCTAAATATTCTAATAATACAATCTATTTGCACAAGATCTCTCGAACCATAGATATTATTAATTATAATCTCTACATATAAATGCAACACAGGTTCAAAAACACATGCTTCAATCACGGTTACTTCTAATTCCCTAAAGTTTAATAATAAATTTTATAATGGACTCATAGTGATCATTATTCACTTATTCTAACACTAAATTGTTCTCACTATTACATTCTATCTCTTAATCTGCTACTTCTATGATAAATCTTAAACTTTTCTGAATTAACATTCACTATAGTTGATGCATCCCCTCTTCCCATGAAGATCGACTCAAATTACACTATGTGATCAAAAGTTTAGGGACACCCCCTCCCCTATAAATGATGGGTTATGCCAAATGTTATATGCCAATGACATGTAAATTATTCAAATAGCAATGCACACCTTCAAACATACAGTATATCTGCTTCGTATTAAGATATGGGTCGTTCAAAAGAGCTCAGCAACTTCTAACATAGAACCATCATAGAATGCCACTTGAGCAACAAGTCTGTCCGTGACATTTCCACATTCTACAAACATCCAATACAACTATAGGCAATGTGATTGCAAAGTGGAAGACCCAGGGAGCAACAACAGTGCCACCATGAACAGGCAGACCCAAAGGAATTGGCAGACAAATCGTTGAGTGCTAAAATGTGTGACCCGGAGCAATCATAGGTCTTCAGCTGAAATGATCGCCACAGAGTTCAGAAATTCTGCTTTCTTTGTTGCTAGTACAATCACCCTTTGTCACTAACTCCATTTCTTGGGTTTCCACAATAGTGCTACTATTCACAAACCCTTCATCACCGACAACAATTCCAGATGACTTTTGGACAACAATTCCAGATGACGTTTCTGCCAACTCACAGAAACTGGAGCATGGAACAGTGGAAACGTATTGTATGGACTGATGAATCACGGTACACAGTTATGAAATTAGCCTTTTCACCTGTCGACAGGTGGCTCCACTTGCGCATGCGCAATGAACGGATTGGTTGGCAAAAAACGAAAAAAGTGCTGGGCGATTATCATTTTTTGATAATCGAACTTATGGTTATCGAATATAAGAATTATTCGATTAATAATCGATTTTATTATTTTTTTTTTAAATTTTCTTTTTTGGTATTGGCATGTTAGCTGGCAAATTAGCATTAAAATTACCAGTTTTGTCTACAATTACAAGATATTCGTTATAATGAGTTATCATTGCCCCAAAGTTATTTGGCATAATGAAACACCAATGAAAATAGTAATTTGGAGTAATTTTTAAGTATTACAAAGCAATATATGTGAATGGGCTGAATTTTTTTAGCAAGTAAACCTTTCTTAGGGTACAAAAAATATTTATTTTAATTTATAAAAAATATTGTATAACACATATATTTAATTGACACGGAAAAGTTAGCTCTTTAATAAAAAAGAAAAAAAACGA
>JAHWFO010006271.1:627750-674891 GCA_023313115.1 Rhysida immarginata
CGACAGTCACAAATGATTCTAAATATAAATAAAATAAACCACTACTAATTAAAAAAAAAAATGTCTTTCGCCAGGCACACATGCCACTTCAACTGACATGGTATGTCACAAAATAACCTGCCGCTAATTCTGTTTTTATTAATTGTTATATGTATATCATATTAAAAAAAATAATCGTGTAAATTTTAACAAATATAATTAAATAAACATTAATAAGTAATTGTCTTTCTATAGCATCTTCAAGACCATAATTTATAACGAAAATATTTTAATTTATAACGAAATTATTTTGTTACATAAAAAACAGACGACTCCATCGAAAACATCAACAACTCCATTTATTGACGCGTTATATGACAACTGTAACAATTAATTAATTAAAACTTTAATTTGGGCAGTTTATGGACACAATTAAAAACGATAAATGATATTTAAAAATAAGACATTAAATCGGAGAGAAAAAAACTTTTCCGTGGAGAATCAAACCTGGACTGACGGCGTCGTAATCAACTGCCTTATCCACTATGCTACAGAAGCTCTTGTTTATTTACATTAAATCAACTATACTTATGCAAATATCTCAAATATCTCGAAATCGGTTGGCCGTCTACAGGTAAAAGGGGGTATCACTATATTCAGGGAGGCTTGCTCTACAACCCTACCAAGTTTCATCACAACCGGCAGGTATCACTTCGCGACCTCTCCTTGTAAGTCCCGACAACAGTATATTCCAAATACCAGTAGTACAGCCTGACTCAAAAGTTGGTTCACCCACTGATATATACTTCCAAGTTACTGGGTGAACTACGTAACGTTTTGATCATACTGTATAAAGAGTCAAAGATAACTATAAATGGATTATTTCTGCAAACATGACCCTTTCAGCCTTCCAAAATCCTGAAATCCTATCCCCTTTGAGAAAAACAATGAGAATAAACTGAGTGAAGACAGTATGATGTTGAGGCTTTAACTGCTGGTGGGCCTTCCAAGAACTAGTGAACACATCTAATTAAAGTATGGAACAAGCTACTATAGGACAGCGAAAATTTTCTGAAAATTTTGAAAGTGAATTTGGTAGACCTTGGGTACTAGAGGACTGCACTGGCGTGTTTCGCTCGCTCAAATTCGCTCGAGCGCACTACGCTCGTTGTGAGCTGCCGCTCGGAGTTGGGCTTTACTGCTAAACGCAACAGTCCACTACTTGCAAGGGGGATTATACAGGGTCGAGACACATTCATATGACCACCTGCTAGTATCCGGAATATCCACCTTTGGCGGCAAGCACAGCAGCTAGTCGACGTGGCAGAGAGTCAGTAAGTCCTCGGAAGGTGGTTGCAGGTATCTGGGACCATTTGGCGATCAGTGCATCCCGTAATTCCATCACCGTGTATGATGGAGGAACCAGCTTGCGGACATGGCGATTGAGATGGTCCCACAAATGTTCAATGGGGTTGAGGTCCGGGGAGTTTGGTGGCCATGGGAGTGGCTTGAATTCATCTTCATGTTCCTCGAACCAGTCGTGGACAATTTCAGCAGTATGGCAGGGAGCATTGTCCTGTTGAAAAGTGCCATCACCCTGAGGAAACACTGTCGACATGAAGGGGTGTACCTGGTCTCGACGATCGTCAGGTAATGAACAGCATTCAGTGTACCCTCCAGCGGTATCAGTGGACTCAGACAATACGACGAAAACATCCTACAAACAGTCACACCTCCCCCACCAGCCTGTCATCTGCCAACGATGGTGTCGGGGTGCCTGTTCTCAGATGCTTCCTGGCGAATTCTCCATCGTCCATCCACTCTGTTCACCAGAAACCGCGACTCGTCAGAAAAAGCAACCTTTTGCCACTCGGCTGAGGTCCAATGGTGATAGTCCATTGCAAATTGGAGGCGTTTTCGGCGATGCACAGGTGTCAATATGGGTCCTGTTACCATACGCCTGCTCCGAGCCCCAACCTCAAGAGGGATCGTTGCACTGTCTTGGTGCTGACACGCCTAGTGGCCCCACTGTTCATTTGCTCCTCTAGAATCGATGGCCCGTGGGGCCCCACAGTTACCTCTTCGGTTGCTCGGAACTGTCTGGTTCATCCAGTTGCGGTACACCTTCACAACGGCAGCCCTAGAGCAGTTCACAAAGGTGGCCATTTCTGAAATGCTGCCCCCCTTGGCCGATAGCCAATGATCATCCCCTTTTTGAGGTCCGACAGGTCACTTGCTCTGCCCATGACGGCGACAATTGCTGTGTGAACGGATGCTACTACACGTCTGCTGTTGTCAGCTTTTAATGATATGCACTGATTTTTCATCTGCATACCAAGGGACGTTCCAACATGTTCGAGGAGAGGTTGGCATATTAATGTGTCCCGACCCTGTAAATCTTGTTGCAAAGTTCCAATTTGCCAAAATACACTCAAAAAGATATTAAAAAAACTATAGAAATTTAATATTACTTTCGGGGTATAAAAATAGGTATACAAAATTTTTCTCCCTCTCCTAAGGGATAAAGTTTAAACCATAAAATCTACGTATATTCACAGTTGAATAACGAGAATCAGGAAAACAGGACTTCAATTCACTTTTTTTACAGAAAAATTTTTCCAACTAAAACTTTATAAGTTTATTTACAATAAATACTTGTTTATAAAAGTAATAACAAATACGCGAATCTAGAAGCTTGCGATCAGCTTCGTTTGAACGTTTAAAACAGTTCGTCCCACTGCCCACTTCCCCCCTTCATGGGATAAACAGAACTGAGCGAACGACGCTCGGAATATCCTATCCCATACCGTTGGTGAATCTGACCGAGTCTTTTTCGCTCGTTCTAACGCGACCATTTGCCACCTAGCGGATTTTATAATAATGTTTTTCCGCCGAGCGAAAAATCTGTGAATGCAGTCCTCTATTGGGTACTGTCAAAATGCAAGATATTCCAAGTCACTGTTGTCAGCAACTAATCCAATTTCTCGACAGAGGTTTGATTAATCTCATAACCCTTCCACAACATTTAAATAATAGGAGTTTTCAAGAATCATATTGTACACATGTTTCGATGGGAGTATAAATCGAATGACTGAGCAGACCAAGGAAGAAGTGGTACTTGTTGACTTCTGAAACATCAAAACCAGAAATATACATAACATTTCAGAGATAAGAAAAACATAAACGAAAGAAAAGCGATTAAGAAGGAAGAGTCTTACTGATAATTTCAGGTCCTCTTTCCAAATTCTTAAATCGGCAGAGTCCATATCAATTCAGGGTGGCAAAGAAAAATTTTAACCTTCATAGAGTTATTGAAATTAATAGATGTTAAAATTCAGGACAAAGTAAGAAACCTCTATTTTTCTTTTTTTTTTGTTTTTGTCCAAAAATAATTCTTGGCCCGAGATACAGGCCGCCAAAGATGGAGCCCAGGGTGCCATTTCTCATGTTTGATTTCCAGCAAAATATTAAAATACTATATCTCTGGAACGGTACGATATTTTGTTGCTGTTTGTTTTATTCGAAAGATAATAATGTGCTGATGAAAATGAAATCCTCTGTTTCGAAAAATGTATCCAAGTTCTCTTGTTGTAGCTTTTCGAAATATTTTTTTCAAAAATGCCAATCCCAAAAATTATGAATTTTTCACTGTTGATCAGTACCATACAGTACTATATTCCCCGAAAAGGAGAACTTCCACTTTGAGTTTAATAAGAATTATAAACAATGGAAAATGTTGCTATATATGAAACCAGTTTCAGTTACCACATTCACACATATTTATCTCATGAAATCAAAAGCCAGTGTTATCTGACATAGCATTTTAATTTATCATAAAGATAAGCAATAGATACAGCTTTCAAACATATTAAAGGCTCCAAAATATATGTGCAAATTCCAAAACATATTACAGGTTCCAAAGCACACCATTTCTGAGCGCTCTGCATAGAATTCAAAGAACTAAAATTTTGATCAACTGCAGCAGCATCTTCCTTTGATATTGAGTGATGCCTTCCTGTTGAACCAATAAGAACCAGGGCACCCACAATCCTTAAAACATCGCGAATTGGAAGTGATCACTGGTGGTGGTGTTGCTGTCTTGCAAGTGGAAATCTATGTCAGCAGCTGCTCCTATACAGGGTGTTTCATAATTGGTGTCCCGTCTTGAGGTCCAAATAAAGGCTCAAGGGGAGCAGGTGGGGGGGGCCCCCCCAAAGCAATAGTGATTAATGGATTTTGATGTCCACTAATTCCAAATAACATTTCGCGTCTCTGGAGGTTAAGGGGTAAATTTTGAAAATTTTAATTTTGTAGGGGTAGGGGTTAGACCCCATGTGTTATTTAGAAAGTTGTAGAGCATCATGTAAAATGTGGGTTTAGCAAAAAACCCGGTGAAAAAATCTCATCTCCTGCCCTTTATTGAGTGGGTAAAGTGAAAGGTATGGCTAGCTAATGTAGACAAAAACAGAAAAACTCATTAGAAACTATTTAATTTATCCTTTTTATTCCATCACATTGAGCAAGCACATTGGTCCTAGATTTTTTTTTCAAGTAGCCAATATCCAGCTTCTAAAATATAAATCTGACGGAGTACTTTCAATGGAAAAATTATTGTACTTTTATGTGAGGGGTTTTTATGTCATTCCTTTTCCAAAAAAACCGATGCCATTTTCGAATTATGAAAAATTCCAGAACCAAAGTGGCATGTTCTCCTTTTCAGGATATGTAAAAATTAAACAAAATTGCAATAAAGAACTTAGCCACACAAGTTAAACCATGAACAATAGTCGCGTTCACAACCTTTTCACTTCTCTCACTTTTCTCACTTATCTTGCTTAAGTCACTTTCAGTGACGTCATTTTAAGGAGAGCAAAGTCTCAAAAGTGACTTTTCTGAAAGCGAGTCATACCCACTTTCCCCCCTGCTTTTGTTACTTTTCTGGCTTTGTAGCTACTAACTTCCGGTTTAGTGGTAGCCATATTGAATTGTCGCTTTGCTTGTTTTGGTGATTGTCCACCGATAAAACTTGAAATTTAACGGCATAAGTAACGTATTTAACGTTGTAAATTTTGTTAGTTATAAATTAAGGAATAATAAAACCATGGAGAAAATACAAAACATTTTCCACAATCAATATATCACTTATTATTTTTCAAACAATTTCAATATGTTAATCATTTCTATTTATGGTCGACGCAGTTTTAGATGCAAAAGTAACAAAAGCAGCAAAAGAGGATCTTTTCACTTCTGGTTTCATTCACAGTGGAAACCTATTTTACTGAATGTAACTATTGTTTATAAAACCTCTTAAACTCAAAAGTGGAAGGTCTCCTTTTCAGGGAATGAAGTACAGAGGTTGAGTCAAAAGTAGTGGCTGATCACCGTGCAAACTTTTAAATAGCCACCAGATAGGAACCACTCATTGCTAATCTTCAAAGTAGAGTCCATCATGTTCGATGGTCTTCATCCAACGATCAGCCAGTTGGCAGATGCCCTCGAGAAACCACTCCTCCGGTATCTGGGCGAAAAAGTCACGCACGGAGTCTTCAACCTCACTGACATTGGCAAAGCGCCATCCACGCAGGAAGTGTGCCATGGATCGGAAGAGATGGTAGTCGGAAGGTACCAGGTTGGGGCTGTATGCTGAATGTGGCAGAACCTCACCACAGCATCAGCAGTTGACGACACACCTTCACCCGTTGTTGTACTTGCGCGGGCATCAGCTTGTGAAGCATAACTCGGCAGCTCCTGTTGACCTTTCCCATGGCGTGCAGATGCCGAACCACACACGATTGTGATGTCCCGATGTCCGCCGCTAGTTCACAGGTGGAGCTGCCTGGGTTGGCTTCCACTAGTTCATCCACTTCTTTGGGTCTTCCGCTCCTTGGCACATCTTCCAGGCCCATGTCTCCAGACGAAAAGCAGGAGAACCACCATTGTGCTGTTCATTCATTGGTCGCACCCCGACTTTCCACTCTGCAAATTTCGGCGGCTACTGCTCGCACACTGGTCCCGTTTTTCCAATAGTGACGAAGGAGCTCGCGTATCACCAATTTTTCTGCCATATTTTTACACTGGCTGACGCAGATGGCACAATGTCTATGGCATTCAAATTCGTACTGACGTTTCTTCTCACTCTTTTCTCTTAATAAACTGCGATATACCCTTGTAGTAAATGGTCTTCGCCCAGAATTCGACAAACCCTAACCCCCCCCCCCCCCGAGTCGGCGACTACTTTTGACTCAACCTCTGTACTGTATGGTACTGATCAACAGTGAAAAATTCATAATTTTGGGATTGGCATTTTTTGAAAAAAAAATTTCAGAATGCTACAACTAGAGAACATGGGCATATATTTCCAAACAGAGGATTTCATTTTCATTAGCACATTATTAACTTTCGAATAAAACAAATAGAAACAAAATATCTTGATCTGTTCCAGATTTTCCCAGAAATCAAACGTGAAAAATGGCACCCCGTTTGCACCATCTTTGGCAGCTTGTATCTCAGGCGAGGAATTTTTTTGGACAAAACAAAAATATACGGGTTTCTTACTTTGTCCTGAAGTTTAACATCTGTTAATTTAATTAACATTTGAGACTATGAAGGTAACCCATTCTGCCTGAATTGATATGAAGTCTGCCAATTACTTTTCAGGTATTTTTTTTAACACGTACAGTAAAACTTCTGCAAGTTGACCCCCTTTGATGCCAAAGAAAACTGGTCACATGGGGAGGTGATCTTTTCATGGAAAAATTTTTTTCTTGTTAGATCAGGGGTGGGTAAACTTTTTTACTAAAGATTTTTAATATAAAGTGTATGGTTTCCCTAAAAATAATTTCAAATTATCCTAATTCAGGCCTCTTTTGCGCATATTTATAAATAATCCCGTGGGCCACATGGAACCTGGTAGCGAGCCGAAAGGAAACCGGAAGCAGTCTGCAGGCCATAGTTTGCCCATCCCTGCCTTACATCACGCAATTGAAGCAATTTCAGTGCAATCGTTTGGCATTCAGTTAAATCAAAACTTAGAAGAGAATCAATACGTACAGTACTGTAATTATAACACCACTAGCATATACAGCGTGTAACAGTCAAACTTATAGTACTTATACAAATGATCATAATAAGCATTTTATGCCCTACAAACATTAGTCCGGAAATGCATAACTGATGAGTTACAGAGTGAACGTAGCTCATTCGCAGTGCTCACCATCAAACCCTGCTACCCACTCTACCTGTGAACAAATGGTCTCAACCAGCGTGAGCAAGCGTGTAAAATTAACTTCCAATTACTTCCACGTGAACTGTGCAATCAGTCATTAGTATCCGTCTGCAATTATGGCTGGCTACACCTTTGGTGAGTACACCGACATGGTGTTAGTATATGGCGAAGTGCAAGGTAACGGAAGAGCTGCCTGCCAGCTTTATCACGAGCAATTTCCACATCGTCAGCAACCAGCACACACCATGTCTCGTCGGTGGTCACAACATGCCTTAGGAAGCTGTCACCTTCCCTGTCATATCGCTGCAGCAGCATGGAACAGATTTCCGTCCCTGGGTGGTTTTGTGATCCTCGGAGAGTTGCTTAGGGACCCATCTGGCACAGATCTTGTTGATTCATCTTATTGTGGATGATGGTCTCCACACTGCCGGTGCTGATGTTCAGTATTGAAGCCAATTATCGGACATGAATCCACCTATTCTCCCTTATCAGCTCATTTATTCGTGCGATGATGCCACCATTGATAGCAGTTGCTGACCTTGCTTACGAGGTTCATTGCCGGTGGATTCTCACCCTCCTTCAAACTTTTGGCACCAAGCAAAGACAGATGATCAATACAAACATAACTCGGTGAACCGTCTTTGAAGTCTATGATGAATTTCAGGTGCTTTCACATCTTCGTGGTGGAGAAACTTGATGATTATTCGTTGTTACACTTTGGTCGAAACATCGCTATCTGACATTTTGTTTAAAGAAACAATTGGTTGTCATAGCACCGGAGGAGTGGTGCTGTATTTGTATGACAGGCGGTAGTTGCCATCCCAACAATGAAAGTTTAGATTTTTACAACAATGAAATTTACAAAAAATAAAGTCCAGGTCAAATTTGAATGCCCCTCGTATATAGTTTGAAGTTAGTCAAACAGAAGTTCGTTTGAATTCTCCCCATCCCCAGTTGTTGTAGCACCAATATTACCCTCTTGTATAAAACGGTCCCATAAATTTAGGTGCTGATTTAGGTCAAAATTTTCCCCAAAATAGTAGAATACTTATATCTTACTAGACCAACAGCTCTGTGACCTGAAGAGAGATAGCTCAAATCTCTCAGTCAATGTTGCAATCTACCTTTTTCAATATCGTAACTGCTTAAATTTGGTAATAGAAGAGAAAGCTAGCCATATCCAGCAGATTATCCAATGAAAAATGTAAATCCCTTATTTGCATATTTTATGATTGGAAACATTTCTGCTTTATGCCAATATGAACATGTTAAAACATCATTATAATCAGTTCATTAATAAAACCATTATCAGCTCTCAAAATGAGCAAGTTATTTTTAAGCCACCCAGTATACTGGAAGCATTTTGAGGGAAAAAGTCAAATATAAAATCAAATGAATTTGAAATAATCTGACAAACTGAAAGACAGATTTCATTTCTATAATCAGTGTGAAAACAGACCAATCAAATTTTGTTGCCGACACTCTTCATATATGGTTTCATTTTTACTACAAAAAGCATGTCAAAATTAATTTCATTTTGAGCATTTTGTTTTTTAATAATCATCCATTTAATTCTCTTACCATTTCATTAAGAAGTTAATCCACTCTCCTACTGCTGCCGCAAGAAGAAGTTTAAAGCCCAAATTTGGGAAAAATGGGAAAATGAATGGAAAATAAACAACATACAATTGACTTGGATCACCAACACTTGATAAAAACTTGAAAAATTGTTCCAGCATACTTAATCTGAAAAATAGATTAAACTCTATAAGAAAATAATGAGATAAACTAATTGATAAATTAATAGTAGCTTTCATCAATTCAATTACCTGAACTGTAAAACTTCAATGGCATAAATTCCCCACAGATGAATTTCATAAAGCATAATCAGTGTTTATCAATTTCTACAAGCAATGAATAAAAGAAACCACAACTTAGAACCAAAATTAGTTTTATACAGCATCCAAGTCACATTATTATGACTACCTCCTCAAAGCAGATATGCAACACGCCTAAAGTATTATACGGCGCAAGTCAAAATGACCGCTAAAAAAGAAAACTGCCCATCAAGGTTATAATCAATTTATTGAGAACAACAAAATAAATGACACAATGATAAGTTATCCATCCTAATTTTATACATGTATTGCAAAAATGATGATATCTCAGGAGAGAAACGAGCATGCAAATGGTTAGCTTTCGATCAGTGCTGATCAGGCCAACATGCATATCACATATCTGGGATAGCGGCACTTGTCAACAAGACAATGCAGCATGCCTCATTGCCAGAATTGTCCGAGAGTGATTCAAGGAGTATGATGAAAGCATCAAATTCCCTGGATATGAACCAACTCAATTGACTGACATATCAGATGAATGGGTCATTCGCCAAATAACCTAACCGACACTGGGATGCACTGTAATAACCTTTCCACATCTTACCGAGTTCATCCAACAGCAGCTGTGTTATACGATGCAAAAAGAGCATGTTTACAAGGGTTGGTGGTCATAATAATGTGAACAGACAACGTAAATACTCTTTTGTGATGTGCAATTATTTTTCACAAATTTTTTTGTGTAAATAACCCTTTTACAAAAAATTTAGATTCAAAGCAAATGCTACACACTTCTCATGGTTGTTCACCAAATCATCCATTTTCAACAGGACACTGAATATCATCAAACTGCCTGCTGCATTACTTAGATACGAGGTGCTAGCTAATTTACGAGAATTTTCTTCTTTACAATGTAGAAAATGTACCTTACACCTTAATTTCCACTGTCAGCTTCAAAGTAGTCACCTCTGGCACATATGCAATGATTTTCCCATTTTTGGAAGCACTCCTGGAAGTCTGAAGACTGTAGGGTGTTCAAGAGTAGTTGTGATTCCACTTAGATATCTTCAATGGAGTGAAAATGTCGCCTTCATTTTAGGGAAGAGATAGAAATTGCAGGGGGCTACAATATTCAGGATGTTTGTGTGAAATTTTCCCTTAGTCTCTTCAAAACCTCACAGTAAAACTTCCTCTTGATAGTCTGAACAGGTCGAATAATTTGGAAATTCACAGAAGCCCAAGAACATATTGCAACACAAACAACAATAACTCACAAAGAAATGCAGTTATGAAACTTATGATTATGAAATTGGCAGAACAGCAGCTGAAAGGTGCACCAAGAAGCATCTAGCGGCAGAACATCATATTGTTTCTAGTTTGGGCACTATATTAAAATTCTCAGATACTTTGGGTAGCATCTCGTATTACAGCAACTTGTGGGAAATAGTCCAACATACGTAACTGGTATTTCTATTTTCTCACTGTGGATAAGAAGTTTTCACCTTATGGTTCGTTTACATTTTTTGCTTATATTAGATTGCTAAATGATGGGGACATCGTCTCCAAAATATGCATCTGGTATTTCTATTTTTTTCCTTGTGGATTAGATGTTTTCACTTTATGGTTGTTTCCATTCCAAAGTTCATAAACTAATAAACAACAATAATAAAAAAATAATAATTCTTTTTAAGATTTCAGTCTTGAAATGAGTACAAACTGGTAAAATGCTCTTATAGTTTTTCCTGGGTTTCAAGATGCATTCCTAATGCAAATGTGAAACAAATGCAGCTTTAACTTCAGAAGAGTGAGGCAGGGTCTTACATTTATTATTAATTATGGCTCATTTAAAATTGTTAAATTTCTAGCAAAAAATAATGGGGGCTTTGATGTAATGATTATTAACCCCCCTTTAAATAAATAAATTAATTAATTAAAAAAAAATATATTAAATTTACTTCCATAAAAACAATAGAATATATTGAAAATGGAAGAACTCATGCAATGAATATTTTAGCATTAGAAAACGTACTGGAGAAAAAAAGGTGAACAGTAGAAAATGTTAACATTACTATTAGTAACCAAGCCGGCCTGAGGACGGTGCAAAACGGTGCAGCTGCACATGGCGCCACAGTCCTGCCTGTATAATTTTAATTATTAGGTTGGTTCAAAATTAATGGCCAATTGCATATTGTAGACGTAGGTGAATCGGTATGCAAATTATTTCTCGACTAATACAGCAATGTGACACATCATTTTAAATCTGCATTTCTTCTTTTTAAGCTGATGCTAAAAACTTGTTCAAATGCTTTACTTTGTGAAGCAAATGCTGTCTACACAAGTAATACGCATCATTTTATTGCAGGAGTTCAAACTTGGCCATATTGCTACTGAAGCAACTCAAAATTTCATCAAAGTATGGGGTGATGGGACAATTTCTCAACGTACAACGTGCAGATGACTGAAGAATTCCATGGCAACATGCACCAGAAACTTCAACAAAGACCAGCATTATTCAATCAGAAAGGTCCCATCTTGTTTCACAATAATGCTTGGCCAAGATAAGTGGAGTATAAGGTATGCTTGATCACGATTTCTATTGTGATTGGCCTCCGTGACATCAGCCAGAGCCCGAATGCGACTCTTGTTTTGCTTGAAAGCTATGGAAAAGCAGCGCAAATTTCCGTTTCAAGACCTTTCACGAGCATTCACTTATGTTTCCAAGATTGATTCATTTCATAATCAGTTCAGGCATAGTTCAAGTAACGGAAATGATTTACAAGTTTAAAAAATATATTATTGTTAAAATTACGTTTAAAACTATGCAAGGCATTGCACGATTGAATACCGATAACGAAACGAAACTCCAGGATGCATAAGCCAAGAGCACATAAGGATGAGCTCTTTATGAGCCGATATAAGTGGCTTCTAATGCATCATAAGAATCAAATACTTTGTTTATTAATGACATAAAACAAGCAACATGTTGATTGGAAGGCTCTTCATTGCATGAAAACGAACGAACATACAACAATAATAACGACTACATACAGAAACGAAGTACACAGGCAAACGAAGGAAATATCATAGCGTCATCTCTTGGCAATAGGCGATGACAATGAAGCCCTTCAACAAAATATATAACGACAAAATTGCTAATGATAATAAGGAATATATGCAGAATATGGAGGAAATAAAAGTATTAAATTGCGTTTTAACATAACCCCCTCGTATGCGGAGAAATTGTTTTTTTCTGTGAATTTGAAAGGATTGTTGATCTATTTCAGTGACGCGTTGTAGCCATTTCGGCGATGGCTTCACCAGCCAGATGCTCAGTCCATGATGTAATGCATAAAGCGAAGTTTATAATCCTTTTTAAAATATTTTATTTTATTTATACATGGAATATTTTTGTTTTCCTGGAAACTGTTGTTGCATATTTAAACTGTGTAATGTGTTCCAAGCATTATTAAAAATCGTCTGCAAAGTTTGATCTGATTTTTTTATTTTAAAGCATGTGCGCCTATAGATGGTTTACATTTTTCGGGCTCTGGCTGACGTCATCGATGCTCCGCCATCTGGTGAGCACCGGGAGAAACGGTCTGATCGAGCATACCTTATACTCTACTTACCTTGAAGCTTGGCCACATGTTGCAATGGTCACCCGACAGAAGTTGAATGATCTTGGCTACGAAACTCTTGATCATCCAGCATCCCTGATCTTTCGCCAACTGAATACCACTATTTCAAGCGCCTCGACAATTTTCTGCGTGGGAGATGCTTCAAAACCACAACAATGCGAAAACTGCCTTCAATGAATTCATTGCCTCCAGAAGTCCAGAATTCTATGCCACCGGAATAAATAAGCTTGTCTCGTTAGCAAACATGTGTGGACTCTGCTGGATGCTACTTCAATTAATAAAGTGTTGCTTGAAACGAATTATTGCGTTTTAAGTAGTCACTACACATCAGCCATTAATTTTACACCAACCTGATATTAGAAGCCCTGCAAGATGGCTTTGAAATGATTTTGCACTGGGCTCTGCTTTTTCTTGGGTCGGCCCTGATTAGTAATGTTACTATGCGAAACAGCAGCCATTAAAGTAACTAGATTGGTGTAGTACTCATCCTAACAGAACTGAATTCTGGCAAATAATTTTAGAAATTACTAATTTCCATGTGAATAAATTATGTATGGAATATGATGAATGGAACTTTATTTCAGTGTAGGAACCTTTTTAAAAAAATGAATGGTAAAAAATAAAATTCTAATTTTAGTCTACATCGACTGTTTGACGGGTTTCTGGCTACTGATGCGTAACAGTTTCTGGAAATCTGATAAATTTAAAAGGAAATAGTAATTGAAAAGAGAGAACATTGAAGGTAATGGTATATGAACATGACCTTTATCTGGACAACGTCCAATTTACATAATAATAAATACAATATATTAAATGGAAATTGAAATTAATAGACATCTTTTTCTTGTAAGATTTCTTTTGCTTCAACAGTAATTGAGATGTATAAATTTCAGTTTTGTGTGCCATTTCATGGTATGCAGCAGAATTTTGGCGTTTGTAAAACTTTTTTGATAGAAAACATTTTATCACTTATTTAAACTTACATGTAAAATAAATTTAAAACGGAATGACATTTAATTAATACGTACGGTGTAAATGATAATAAAAAGTTAAAGAGAAATATTTATTTCCAAAATTAAACATAATTAAATAAAGAGAAATATTAAACATTCAGCTGAAAACTATTCAAATACTAAAGGTTTTTAAAAATTAATAGACAGAAACAACGAATAAACGTTTAATTTTTCCGTAATTTATCTTATAAACGAAGTTATGGAAAAACAGCATTATTAATATGTCATTTATTTTTTAAATAAGTCACTGGGAAAAAAGCATGCCTGCAAGTTATTTAATAAATGACATAACAGCCCAACTTGGCAATAACCCAATAACCCCTGCTGGAGGTTTGTACGATATATACCCCTTTCATTAACTCCTACAATTGATGAAAGTCCTGTATAAATTAATAAACAAGGATGTTAATAAATATGCATGGTTTCCATCTCCTATGCAAATCATCAATTAAACAATGTTGAAGCATTTTTACCTTTAAGTAGTTTTACTTGTTACGATTCAGATTTTGTGTATGGTCGTTTACGCTTTAAAGCGCTCGTGAGCGTTTCTCGACCCTCCTGCCGCTCGTGAGCACGTGTGCGATGACGTCATTTGTCGGCCGATGAAAACAGAAACAACGAAACAGCAGCAACTTCCCTGTAAATCTTTTCATCAACTCTTGGATACTGTATGTTAACGTTACTTTAATCGATATTTAATCAAGGAACTGCATGTTCTATGTTTAGATGTATAACAGTAACTATTATTTTCGGAATTTAATCGAAACTTAAAGACTGTTGCCACGTTTTTTAAAACTTGAATCTGTAATTTGCCAGTTTGATTCATGTTAACTTGTTCCTTTCCAATGCAATTGACATTGATTATTCATTCAATCATATGAACACGAACTATGTTTGACAAGGAACTTGGACATCAACTTGCTGTTTTTCCTTCCCACGGTTCGAACTGTATTGTCTTTCGATAGGTACTGTATCCATTTATTTTTCAAATTAACTATCGATGTTTAATATTACTATAATATATATATGGAAACAAATGAAAGAATGACAGCTTCAAATGAAGCGTGTATAATTATAGTAATCTTAAGTCAAATAATTGAAAATAAGAGCACACGAATTAAATTGATTCATTATTGTGAAACGTTAAAATAACTGCGAATATGTTTGGTCTGCTTTGCAATGTCGGTAATTATTTATTAAAGTAAATTAATTTTGCCGAGACAACATATTCTTAAATTGCCAGTTAAGTTTATGAAATATATAAAAAGTTGCTGATGAAATGTTTCAAAAATCTTTTTAAGAACTATTGATAATGATTTTTATTTTCATGCTTTAAGTCCTGGTGGTTGGATGGTTTCATGTAATTATAATGAAGTTGAAGAATGTGTATGAATATCTTAATAAAATTTAATAATCCTAAGTTTAACTATACATTTTCTTATACTATAATATGAAATTTACACAAACAGACAAATTAATATCTTGATCTTTTAAATTGGCATTTATGGTTAGCTTAAATTAAATATTATTACGTTACTTAAACTTAAAATATTCTGAATAGAAAAGTTCAGGATTTGAGAAGTAACACACATCTATCCTCCTTTATCATTGAGTGGGTGTGTGTGGGGGGGGGGGGGGGATGGTAAAAATAAAAAAACACCTTGTGATAAGCAAAATGGTGATAAATGGATCATAGAACCGATTGGAAAAATAGGGCTTCATCCAAAAACCCGAATCTGCCTTACAAATATCACCACTAAATAAATTTATATAAGAGTAGCAGTTGTAGTATTATACAAGTAATTAAAATATTTAATTATAATATTTAATGTGTATAATAGTAATAATTGGAAAATGGGCCTTTGAGGATTATTTCATGACATACCTCCGATGTTAACTTTACTACAGTAAAATCACGTTATAACGTACATCACTTTAACGTACATTTCAAATTAACATACAAATTTAATATCCCGGGCCGAAATATTTCATGTGTTTTAATGTTAAAAAGTTTCAGTTTAACGTACTTTGAATTAATGTATATTTCAGGTTAACGAACTAATTTTATGTTCCCTCGGTTAAATTATCCCTTCGTTACAACGTACATCGTTCGAATGTCTTGCTCTGATTGGTCAATACCTCATAAACAGCCCTTGCAAAAGTCACTAATTGCAATGCGTCAAAATGAAATGATACATCATAACTTAAACCAATGGGCTAATTAAGCAAAGTTCAAATTTCATTGGTTGGTCAGTGTAGCATATATAAACCTGGAAATCTCTTCCTGCAACTGAGTCCGGACCCATACTATACGACAACGAGACGGGAAGTCTTCACTCGACGGACGATTGCCCATCATCAATACGGTAAGATCATATCACCATTGCATAACCAGACCAATCATTATTTCGCATTATAAATGTATAACCTATTACCATTTATTTAGCTAAAAAACATGTATTTGTTTCACCCGTAGTGGTGGCGTAATGGTTAAGTGCTTGCTTTACAACGAATGTTGTGAGTTCGAGTCTCCCTTATGTGCTCTTATTTTTTTTTAAGCGAATAAATTAAACTAATACTAAAAATAAAACTTCAGGTAAATTCAATTATTTTTATCTCTTAAAACGTCTGATAAAATCATTCCAATTATTGTTTGATCTGTCTCTTGCTCTATCTCGCTCACTTTACTCTCTAATTCTCCTAATTGACAATGCATTGGTTGATAGCTGCCATAAAAACATTGAAAGCCAATAAAGAATACTTCATGACAAATTAGAGTCATGTAACTTAGAGAAGGATTGCGTTTTTTAGTGTTTTAACATGTATAATTGTTTTCATTTTATCCTCATACTTTCAGATTTCTTAATTGTGGTATTTTTATAGTATGGTATTAATTTAAAACTTGTGACTTTCCTTTCAATTGAGACTAAAAATAAATTTGTTCTGTTTAAAAATACTAGTAGCTTCAAAAGGCGGAATTAATTTTTATTTCTGCACACAGAAAAAATACAAACATTTAAACACTTCCTTCAAAGTTCTGTCCTTGGGAACGTCTATATAATGCTTGGAAACAGTTTGCGGAACGGCGCGAAGTGCGGATATTGCAGCAGCTTTTGTCTCTACACTTTGGCGCCTATCTTCTCGCACGATATTACTCACAAGATTAATTATGGATGGATTGATTGAAGTTGATGGACAGCCACTCCGATGGTCATCTTTGATATTCTAATGTTATACATAACTGACAATTTACGTAGCAAAATCAGATTGCGATGCTTACTCTAAACTACCAGCTAACTGACTGCCCGTGCACTGCAGCATTCCGTTTAAATCACGTCAAAACATGTTTGAGCATGATCTGTGAATGGTAAACAATGCGGGGAAGCTCGCTCTCTCACACATAGTACCTCAATTTCACAGCATATCACGATTCCAGGAACTTTTTGAAGCTCCTAGTATATAAATAATTTCTTCATAACTTGTGGCAACATTTTGAAGGCTAAATAATTCAAAATGTATCTCCATTTCAGAAATTAATTTTTAAACATGCCCAGGATAAAGCATCGAACAATTTCAAGATGTGTTTCACCATCACAACAACAAGATAGTAATGGGTTTCTTATTCGCAAAATCATTGGAGGATTGATTGAAAATTGTGATCCATTTCTTATGCTTGACCATATAGGTGAGTATAAAGGATTATGGATGTATATTACGAAAAATGAGGGATTTTCATATTTGACTTTCTACATTTTTTAAAAATATCTTCTTTTCCTCTTTAATTAAGTCAATCTTATGTTCATTTCATAAAAATCCAGACAAACTTGATCGTTCAAAGTAAATTTAACAGCTATCGCTTGTCCTCTGAATTATATAGACAAGAAATTAATCTCCCCAAGGAAGGTATGTGTATAGGAAAGTAATGGCAGCCCTAGTTCAAGGGATTCCCCCCCCCCCCCCAAGAAGTGGAGTTAAAAAGTGGGGTAAAATACCTGCCTACTTTTTATTCTCTTTTTACCCTTCTTTATCCTCACGTTTTAACCCCCATTTTTTATTAGTAAATTAAAAATAATTGTATTGACCCCATCGAGAATGTAAACAGGCATATTTTGGATTTTACTTCCTTCGGCCATATTGTCATGCTCTCAGGCTCTCTAAATTTAAACTAGCATTTAAAAACCCAGTGTGCCTATCCATTTGCTAAAGTATTAAAAAAATTCAACATGTCCACTGCTTATTTTCATTGTTTACCTGCTGAAGCTCTGAAACGTATTGTGAAAAGTTATTTTTTAAGGAAGTAAAGTTTCTTGATCCTCTCAGTGCCGGATTTAATTCAGCTTTTTAAAGACGACATAACGAAAGCAAAATGGCCTGGTACATATCATGATGCATGTGACTACTTACTAAAAGGTGTATGCTCATACATTGAATCTTGTCGAGTAATTTCATACAGTTGAACCCTGATAAATCAAATCTTCAGCGGACCAGATAAAAATTCGACTTACTAGGTCTTTGAGTTGACCACTAAATCGAAAATGAGGCTATATGTCGACTACGAAGACAAGACATGAGTAGGAAATGGATAATTAACTACTCAAAATTTTTTTATAAATTCATTGTTTTCAATAAACAATTACAATTTTATTTTTTAAAGTAACCAGGTATGTAAATATGAAACCGAAATTTTTGTATAGAAAATACACGTTTATTGTATGCAGGGGTCTATCTACTATTTCCAAATCCATACCCATTTTTGTGAAAATTTTTAATAAAAAATATAAAACACAGTTTAATTAAAAAAAAAACTACTTTTAATTATTTGAAATGAGATTATTTCAGCTGATAAACTCTCGTTTCTGAAGGTAATATGTTGATAAATACCGTTAAAATTTTGTGAAGATACCGTTTCCACTTAAACTAATTTTGTGAAGGTACCCTTAAATGGTATCAAATTGACCCTAGATAGATCCCTGGTATGAAAATAATAAAAAAATATTTTATTTGAAGTATTGCCCATCCCTGGCTATACATTTTTTCCACCTGTCTGACAATGTGGATGCCACGCCAAAAATGTTGCTCTTTTGAGGTAAACCAGTCAGCGAGCCATTTTCATATATTTTTGCAAGAAGTGAAGCACGGCTCAGCGTTTTCCATTAATCAAATAAGTACTAATCGGACTGTGCGTGTTGGTGCATTATCATGAAGCAAAATCCCTTTGTGCTGCCTTTTTTTGATATTCTGGTCGTTTTTCATGTAAATTTGATTCAAATCGAGTTATTGTTGTGTTTGAGCGTCATCCAACAATGCCTGCAATTCGCTATTTTCCCCTGGCGTGCGTGGGTGAGGACCTGTTAAGGGACCCTATGCAAAATCGTCACCAACGAGCGGTAGGGGTGGGTTGTTTAGACTCGCAGAGGAGATGACACTTGACCAAAGAACAGGCGTGGTGTAAGTTTAAAACAATTACTTTTAATATGCATAACACAATGTAAAACTATGTACATACATTAATTGGGGCCCCATAAAGAAAACAACAATTCTTTAGTAAAAGCAATAATTAAACAATTTTGAATCCATCAACAGATCACATATCCAAGCAGCATGCGAAATTAACTTATGCCTTATCCTCCACTAATCTGTTTCAAATGCCAGCGTGCGGGGGGCCAGCGCATGAGTTTGGGATCTGGGCACGACGCTAGCACGTTAATGCACCTACTCCTGACAGTACAACTCTATAATGCGCTCACAACCCTCTTTGTGACAGGGCTAACACGGAAGGCACCAAACTCACCTTTATTTTCACCCGTACCTTAGGACTATTCTTATATTCAAGGTTCCTCGGACAGGGGAGGGGAGGAGAGCCGTAACCCCAAGTAACAGCCTACAAACAACCAAACAGTGCACACCCTGCACCTTATTTAAGGTGTGATTCCTAATTATTATAATTCGCTGTACTATGTCGAACAGTAGCTCCTGTTACTTCCCACAATGCTTCCAAATGTCTCATGCACTGTGCTCCACATTACAAGATCCCACGCACATAGCTAGGTAGCATTTCCAGAAGCCCTCAATATCGAGAACAACATCAAAATAATGATGTTCCATGGCACACAAAATTAATATGGCAATCCATATGCAAACAGGTATTTCCTTTTCAGGTAAACAATATAGCAGGTGCAGTTCATCTTATTTCGAGACACGAAAAGAAGCTGCAATTCACGCGACATTATATCGTCATAGTTTCCCTGTGTCTTAATCACGCAGTTCCGTGGAAAATAAACTGCCAGAATACAGCCAAGCTGATACCTACTATCGTTCAGTCAACTGGTAATATGTTAAAGCAAAGGAGAATTGGAACCATCTCACCATAAATTAGATTGGAACCCCCTGGCAAATTTTAATAATGGAATCCAGCAATTTAAATTTTATGGGTTCTTTCTTTTCCTCCTATGCCTTTAAGATGCATGCATGTAAGTTTTTTTTTGTAACTGCATTTCAAATTAGTTACACCCTGATCAAGTGGTTGCTTGTGTGATGTCACATTGGCTGGGAAAAGTTTTACTTCCAAATGTAGGAGGAATAATGTGTGAACTGCATTTGTCGATAAATAATATGGCATTCTGGTTTTCACTTTTCAACTTTTCATTCCATTTCATCTGGAATTGTGTAAATATTTGCGATGTCATCCACGCTCTCTAATTGGAAAAAAAAAACACACAGCAAACTTTTAACATCCAAATTTTCCAATAATAATGGGTTTCATTGTATCTGTTCCAGACATGTTCGTGCATAACAGAACACTTAAACGTTATTTGTTTCTTTTCCTGCCATGACACTTTTCACCGCTAAAACAATGGGTTTTATCGCGTGCCATGTTGAAAAAAATTCCAGTTTCATTAGCATTGTAAATATTGCCCGGTGAAAAATTCTTAATTTGCAAGGGCAATATTTTTTCATGCCAATCAGATACTGCTTCCACATCCACTGAATTGGCCTCCCCATTCATTGTAACAAATTTTATATTATGCTGCTCTTTGAACTGGCATAACCAACCATTGGAGTAATTGAAATCTTCCGTTTTTAATAGTTTTGCAAAATCGTTCGCCTTCTCCCTCATCATATCGCCACTTATCGGGATACATGTATTCTGCTGACGAACCTAATTAAATACGAATAAGGGCAGATAACTATTTGATATTGTATTTATTTCATACTTTCATTTGAAGAGAAAAATAAAGTGCTTTACATACCTGTTTGAACCATTCCAATAAACAGTCGTCCAAATTGCTGTGAATATCCGACCAAATCCTTTTCCTTTTTAAAAATATGTTGCCCTCTGCTTGTCGACGAATTTTCTCCACATTTTTCATTATCGTCGATGATGTCGATGGTGGAATATTGAACTTTTTCACTACTTCGCATTTCTTCATGGACGGACTCTCTACTTGCTCTAAAATTTCTAACTTTGTTTCCAAAGTTAACCATAAAATTTCCTCTTCCTAGGATATTGAGCTGATCGATAATGAATGCTTGTGTATATGTAGGTATAGGGTGACAATTATTGAGCTACATGAAAAAAAAAAAAAAAAAAATGATAACATTTGAACAATTGGCAAGATTCAGTTAAAATTTGGCAGTTGAATGCAAGGCATGTTTGTGATTTTTTTGAGCATGCACACTGTGACTGCTGAATGATATGTCAAAATTTTTGAAAATGATCTCATCCCTATTATCCAAAATGACCCAGATTTCAAAATATGTGGTTCATGCAAGGCAGAGCACGACCCCATCGGACCAACAGAGTGTTTGAAGTCCTGGAAGAGCACTTTGAAGAATGCATTCTGGCTTTGGGGTACCTGGAGGCAACTGGAATGGGAATTGCTTGGCCGCCATATTCTTCTGATCTCAAGCCTTGTGACTCATTTTTTTGGGCAATATTAAAGACAAGTAAACCTGAAACCATTGCTGAGCTCTAAACAGCCATTCAGGAGGTCATCAAAAGCATTGATGTCTTGACACTTCAGCATCATAGAAGTACATGTAAACTACTGTAACTGTATCGTTTTGTCTTCTTATACATGTAAACCTAACTTTTTATTAACCTGCTGAACAACTACTTCAGATTTCTTATAAATTTGCATTCTATTTTAGTAAAAGAATTCAATGTAAAAATGCATGTTACTGAACTTTCTTGTGTTTGTTCAAAATTATATATAGTTTAAATTCACCAAAATTCAATTTATTTTTGGGACTTTCCCCCCATTAAAATCATTGGAAGTTACATTGATAGGGAAAGCTTTCCCACTCACGCATTGACAAAAACAAATAGAACATCAAATTTCTTAATGAAAAATCAATTAATTTACTGTATAATACACGGTAAATTTGTGTGAAAATGCAAAATAGGAACGAAAAATTTGAAAAATGTCAATAATATTCTATTGAGATAGATTTTTTTTTTTCCTGCTGATGGTCAGGGAAAATAACGTGATCTACCGTTAGTTTCAGGCCGTTTGGAAGTTTATAGCATACATTGATAGGGAAAGCTTTCCTACTCACACATCAACAAAAAAAATAACAGAATATCAAATTTCTTAATGGAAAATCAAGTAAACTTTATTCAGTTTTAACATTTTTCATAACTTGACTGCATAAGCTTTCTAGTTCGAGGCAGTTTGGAAGTAGCGATCTTTGGGAGAAGTTATTTTCGTATTAGATGTTGGCGACGAGAAATTCAAATAAAAAGTGAATTTATTGTATAATGAACTGGTCACTATATATGCAAAATAATTACACGGTAATTTCCTCAGGACAAAACCTCCTCCGGCTGCAGTCAGTCGTTGCAGGGCTGATAATAATCCTTTTGTATAATACGCCCCAACAAATTTAGGTGCTTTTTTAGGCCAAAATTATTCGCATTATAATAGAGGATTTACGGTATGTATAATGTGACTCGTTTATAATGCACCCTCCCCCCCTTTTGAGCCCAAAAAAACATCTAAAAATCAATTATTCGTGGATAATTCACTCCCACTTTTTGACTCATTGCAGACTTCCTACAAATAAAACGTGCATGATCATGCAGGAAAACTTCATTTATTACCAGCAAAATCTGATTCATCATCAACTGAGGTTTCAAAAAGTTCCTTCCACTTCTCTTCTGTTACTTTTTCGTCAGATCGAAGTTCGAAAACTTTACTGATCGAAATTTTAATGCTACAACTATACATAGAACGGTGCCTATATTACTCAATATTTATGAATAAATGCCAGCATGATTGGAGAATTTGTTGTAAAGAAACATGATCGTAATGACTTTTTGGCTGAATGGTTGTTGTCATTTTGTTTTCGCAAAATAACTCTCACAGGAATTTGAGAAATAAAATGAATTAATGGACTGTATAGTATATAATATACTGTATAATGTACTGTTATGTATATTAAATATATGCTACTTTCGTTTAAGTTCGTCAGATCAAAGTCCAAAAAAACTTTTCTAGTCAAAATTTTATTTCAGTTTTCACCTTTAAGTTATAAATTTACTTAGCATGATGCCTATATTGTTCAACTAGCAGAAGACCCAGCGTTACCCGAGATAATTACACTTGTAGATAAACAGAACAAGCTCAAAAAGTTAAAATATAACTCCATATTGGTTAAATAATAACTCCATCAATACAACACAATTGAAGGGACTATCCAGTCTACGAAAAATGTAGGGATATACAGAGACTTTATTTAAACTCTTCTTGACTTGCCTCAGATTAAAACAATGTCCATCTTCACCACTAGGGAACATTACTGGATACTTTGGACCCAACTTCTTCTTTCCCTTGATGTAGAAGCTCGTATACCCTCTTGCTCTATTCGAAACTCCTGTTGTTCAGATGTGTCCAATGCCCGTAAAACCTTTTCTGTTTTAGCTGCAGAGTTTCTCTGACCGATACTTGTTCTTTCTCTTTCCTTTCCAGGCGCACAAATTTTTATAATAATAATTGCAAAATAGTCTAGGAGGATTTTTTCATGCCATTACCTCCGATATTAATCAATAAATAGAAAAAAAATAGTAAAATGAATTTTCTTTACTATTTTTCTCTATTCATAAATTTTTGCCAGTCGTCTGGACGTTTGATAGGGAGCTCAAGGGAGACACATGTGACTCCTTTGCCTCCTCAATAGACACTGCCTTTTTTTGTCCTATCACTGCATCATCATTTTATGCTCATTATTAATAATTCTTGGAAACGAACGTTCAGTCATCGTATTATCAGCATCTCAGTTTCCAAAATACTCACATTCACACAGAATATAGTCAAAATGTATTTTTATGAAATGTTTGGATCTGATATGCTACCAAATAGCCTAGGTGATAACCCTGGTGTGGCTCGGACTAAAAATAAACACATGAAAATGCTAAGAATTCATACAGTAAAAATTCATAATGAAAATTCTTCTATTGACATGTTTACCATTTGCTCAATAAAGCACGGAACTAAAGGAGTGCTTCCTCTGTTGTCTTTCCACTTTTTCTCAATAATCTGCTAACTCGCCATTATCTCCAGTTACTGATCATTTTTAAAGATTTTCAAGAAATTAAGTACTAAGAACTCTCAATTCTAAGAAAAGCCTGAATAACAAGAATTGTATGCATTGTTACAAATTGAACCTTATCTATATTGTACAAACTTTGCCTTGCATTATTGGTCTTGAGTTGATCCCTGCATAGTGTTGGTGCATTGTGTGTTGATACCTATTGTTGCACACACTTTTCCTTGCATTGGTGATCACGAAATACTTCTTATTAATATGTCCTGCCATCATTATGATTATCGATTTATTATCGATAGTTATTATTTTTTCAAAATCTGAGGTAGACAGTGACCTTACTCATGCTTTGAAGGTCAAGTTTGCAAAATTTCATCAAGATCGGAATAAAACTGTAGATTTGTATAAGAAACATACAAACAAACGTTCTTCTTTATATTTACTGGGTGATCCAAAAGTGTATTACATTTTTTTACATTGTTAACGACATTTTCAGTGTTTGCACGTGCCTCGTGATTCTTATGAAAGCATTGAATTTTTACAATTTATTAAATTTATTAAAACAGCTATTTTCGAATTTTGTATGGTCATGCTCTCGGGGGGCGGCGGGGGAGTTCTTGTTAATAAATGTATAAATGTATTTCTGCTTCACGACTAAAGATCCTCCTAGGAATGTTTACAAGATTTTATTATTTTTTAATAAACCGCCATCTGTACTGTATTAAGAAACTTTTTGAAGAATCAGATGATAAATGAATCTGATTTTGAAGGTTCTTAATTGTAAAGATCCAGGTTATGCATTTTTAAAATCGTAAAAATAGAGATTTTACTGTATATTCTTACATATATTTTTCTCGTAAGTTAGCGTCGAGTTAAAAAATGGGGATTGCATTATACAGGTGCATTATGAAAGTAATGCGCATTTTCAGGGAAAAATAGGTTTATTGATCCGCTTGGTACAAATGGTTAAAATTCTTCAAAATAGTCTCCTCCTGCATCAATACACTTGCGGAGACGATTCTGCCACGCCTGGAAGGCACCCTGTAATTCCTCGACTGGAATGTTTTTCAGGAACCTTGTAACATGAGCTTGGATGTTCTCCACCGACTCCCAGTGCTTCCCCTTCAGCTCTCTCTTCAGTCGAGGGAACAAAAAAAGTCACACTGAGCCAAGTCAGGGCTGTAAGGAGGCTGGGGCACCACGGGGGTCTTGCTCCGGGTCAGGAAGTTGGTGACGACGAAGGTCGTGTGGCTGGGGGCATTGTCGTGATGGAGCTTGAAGACGTCTTTGATGTCAGTTTCTATTGTTGCATTCTTCCCAAGCCACAACCAAAACTTGATCGTGTACCGCTGTTCCAGCGAACGCTCCATCGTGCTGTGACACAATCGAAAAACAGACTTCATGCGAAGACACGTCCTACCGCTCCTACTGCTCGGAGCGAACTGAGACCAGGCGCGTTTGGAAGGGCAGACTCCGTACCACATTATTCGACCAATCCGAGCGCGCTGCGATGGATAGTCGCGTCACAATAAAATTATGCGCATTACTTTCATAATGCACCCTGTACAAGAGCGTAAAATTTTTATGTTTTTTTGGGCTCTGAAAATGGGATCGCATTATAGTAGAATACTTACGGTACCTCATATACTCCATTGCCGTTATATTGGAAGGAACTGCTTAGCTGTAGAAGATATGATAAAATGCACGTACAGATCAGAAAGTTATCCTTATATATTATATGTATTGACAAGAAAGTCTTAATAAAAATGAGGTTATTTCCTTATATATGTAGGACCAGTAGTTTATCAACCCGGAGAAACAATTGGAGCACCTGATCATCCACATCGAGGATTTGAAACTGTCACATATGTTATAGAAGGTGGAGTAAAACATGAAGATTCTCTTGGACATAAGGGTAAATATTGTAAAATTATTCACAGTAAAAAATAAATAAATAAATATATAAATAAATAAATAAATAAATAAAATAAAAGTGAATAACTGATGTACGGTAGAACCTTAGTATAACACACATCCTTATAGCGACCTAATTTCTCTAATATAATTTTTCTGGGGTCCTGGCAAAAATCCTATTGATTTAATGCTTTTTCAACATCATCGAATATTGCATGACTAAAGAAATTTTGCAAACACATTGCAAATATGTCCTAGATTTCTAGAATGAATTTCTTAATTTTTTGAGTCAAAAAATTACGTATTATCTGATTTCAGAGGAAAGAATCAACGCGTATTAACAGGTTGAATTCACATGGAAATAACTTTCAAGGGGATGGGACCAAATGAAAATCATGTACTATTAAACAGTCTTGTAATAGCGGATTCCATGGCTGTACCCAGAAAGGGGGCTCAGGCGGCTGTTGCTTTGGGGACCCCCCTTCGCTAGAAGTATAAACAATAATAAAGCCAAACAGCAATACAAAAGTGAAAAGTGACATAATCCAGGGAGTGTTCAGATTGTTTGGCATAAGCAGGGAGCATCAACCAGTCAAAATTTAGAATTCTCGAGTTTCCATTCTGATGGTTAGTCCCCCATCCTTTTGAGAAAGGGGTTCATCTGCAATTTTGAATTTCTCCAAGAGGCAAATTTCTTGAGTCTATATCAACTCAGATACCAACATAGCTGGTTTGGGGAGTAGCACTGTAATATTAAATCTGTTTTTATTTATGTCTCATTGTTTATCTTTATTTTCTGCACAATTTGGTTAGGTTTTCGATTATTTTATTTTAATAATACAGCAATGGTGATAGTGTAGATAATGTAATATCGGGGTCCATTGTAGACTAAAAAAAAAGGGCAGGGTGCTAAGGGCTAAAAAGGGCACGATGTTATCAAGAAAGGGCATTATGTTTTCAAAAAAGTTTTTTCTGTTAAAAATGCATAGTTTTTTTGTTTTTTTTTTTGAAGCTCCTTAACCCTTTATAAAATTTTTAGATTTTTCTTTGTGGGCGCATTTACGGGTATCAGGGCACATTATCAGTATCAAAGGGCAGTGGGGTACAAATTTTTCATTAAAAGGGCAAACGGGGTGGCGTGCCCCGTAAACTCCGTCTAAAATGAACTATGTACCAGTAATATTTTTTTTTTCATTAGAAGCCTTCCATCATTTTACTTATAATAGGCATTCATGACTTGTTTGGGTACCTAATATTATAGTTTTGTTTCATTTAATTAATTAATTAATTAATTTATTTATTTATTTATTTAATTTTAATATTCATTATTTTTGTATTTTCTCTGTAGTTTATTTATGTGTACTTTTTTCTCTAAGATTTTTTTCAGAAATTTACTTCTCAGAGAAATTTAAATATTTAGTGTATATTCCTGTAATGTAATGATATAAATATTGATTTTATTAATCATTCATTGGTCATTACAATTTCAGGTGAATTAAAAAGTGGATGGATACAGTGGATGACAGCAGGTCAAGGAATTGTTCACAGTGAGATGCCAAGTGAAGAGTTAGTATTGCATGGAGGAAAATGGGAAGGCTTCCAGCTTTGGGTCAATTTGCCATCTAAGGCAAGAATGAAGTGTTTTCATCTTTAAAAAATTAGGTCATTTTTAAACAAATAAGTGAAACAAATGAAAAAAAAATCCATTTGAATTAGGAAGAACTTTTACTATAGAACTTGTCTGTTTCCCTCTGTTACAGAAAACATCATAATTTTTTATTTTTTATTTTTTATTTTTTTTTTATTTCAGGACAAAATGATGCCTCCACGTTATCAAGACCGTTCCCCAGAATCAATCCCAACTATAACAATGTCAGAAGGCAAAGCCATAATTAAAGTAATAGCAGGAGAAGCACTGGGTACATATAGAAGATGTTTTTTAATAAAAATTTTTTTTTTTTACTGGTATATTTCGGTCATTATGGATAAAATTTGGAAATCGTAATTATTATTTGGATAACTTCTTGTTATTTCACATTTGATTTGCTACATCATTATTTTTTTGAATTTGAAAATTAGGTATTAAATCAACAATAGAAACCAGAACACCAATTCTGCTACTTGATATCCATCTAATGGCTGGGGTATCATACACTCAAGAAGTAAATTCTGCGTTTAATGGCTTTGCATATGTTTGGAGAGGTTCCGGATATTTGGGAAGTGATAAACATCCTGTTAAAATGGGGCAAGTTGGCCTTTTAAGTGATGAAGGAGATTTGTTTTATATGGAAGCAGATGAGAACACAGGTAGGATTTGCTTTGTAATTCTGTTAATGCTTTAAGTCTTAACGTTTGGTTGGGTCTTGTTCAAGGTAATCTAGAATAACAGGTAGGTCCAGTTTGTCAGAAGTGCTTAACGCGCATGCGTATTGTGACGTCGCTAGATGACTTATAGCTTTACTTCCGGCTGTGTGCGGTAGCCATTATTCTGGTCACAAAAGAAAACGTTTTCACGTAAAAACAAAACTCTTACGTTGTATTTCTGAAGAAACGTTTATTTGTAAACTTACTATTTTATAAATTAATATTTCCTAATACTAATGTAAGAAATAAATGCCTGCATAAATAAAGTTATTATGAAATAATATCGAAATTAGTATCTCTGTCTCCTAACTGCCAACGGTTCCGACGAATCAATTTCGAAATCTTAACGAGGAATGATAACTAGGCCTAATGATAACGAGAAATACGTTATCGTCCTTGTCTCTGTGTTCGCTTAACTATCCGCACATCAGCGATGACTGATCATGAGACCAAGGTAAATGATTTTATATTTTAAAGACACCCCCTCCCCTTCTAACGAGCTGATATATAACCCTTTTTCTATTTAGTCACAATAAATTTCACTTACCTTGGTCGCATGATCAGTCATCCGCGATGTGCGGATAGTTAACATTAACCCTGTGTTCACATTAAAAAGATAATACGTAAGTACTTTTTACAATAATTATAAATTACGTAAGCCCCTCCTTATTATTATTTAATTAAAATATTTAGTATAAAGAATGAGAATTGTGAAGGAAATGAACGAGTCGTCAAGTGTCGCTATCACACGACTGCTTTCATTACCGCCATTTTTGAGTTTCTGTTGAGGTTTCGATTTAGCAGGTATTGGTTTCGATGTCATCCCGTGACGTCAAAATACGCTTGCGCAGTAAGGCAATTTTTACCATTTCTGGCAAACTGACCCCCACCTTGTTCTAGATCACCTTGGGTCTTGTTTGTTTGTTCAATCCATTCTATTTCAACAAGAGTTAAAAAACAAAACAAAACAGTGCTCAATTGTGCATAACAGTGACTAAATTGTGCATTAATGTCAGACTTTAATAAAACAATATTGCATGTTCTTAACAGCTGATGTCAGATGAGACTTCTCCAGATTTGCGAATATCAGATCACATGGGTATGAAGTATATTTGATACATGTATATACCGGTACATTTGTCATAACTCATTATTATTATTATTTTTTAAATATATAAGTTTCATTTCTTTATTAATTCATCATATTCAGTGCTTATCAATTCACTGCTGGATGTAGGCCTCCTGGATGGTCCAGTATTCTCCCCAGAAAATTTTATCAGGTGGGTGGCAAGATAAAATACCCGGGCGGACAAAAATTAAAAATAAATAAAATATTATGCAATATTGTGCAGTTTTTCGCATATTCAGCCGGCCGGTCACCAAAATCAGCCGAGCGGCGCGCCCGTTCAAAAGGGCCTGGGGATAACCCTGTGATCTGTCCTACGCTTTGCTTTACCAATTGACGCCTACCCGTTTCCTGTTACATTAAGATAGGAGATCATTGTCATGGTCTTCTAACATTTTGTGGCTACCAGTCAAGGATGGCTGTAATCCTTCTGTTATCTTATCTTCTGGCAATATGTTGGCCCATTGTTCATTTGAGTTGTTGTATCTGCTTTATGATGACGAACACTTTTGTTTGTTCTTGAATCTAAGTTGCATTTGTTTGTCCTTCCTTGTAATATTTAGCATACAGTGTTCCATACTTCTTTAGTTGGTTTGTAGGTTTTGGATGGCCTTGCTATTTAATTTCCATTTATCTGTTTCATAAGTACACACTGATTGAAACTTTTTTCCTTTTCAACCACAGAGGCATGCTACTTTTTAAAATTAAACTGTTTTTTCTGAAAGCACTTCATCTTTTTTTTATTTGTCTGTCAATTTCATTTATAATATTTCCATCCATAATGATTTCATGCCTGAGGTAGAAGCAATATTGTACTTCTCTAGTTCAATACCCTTACTTTGGATTGATTTTTCTGTTGCAAACTTGTTAGACATAACTTTTGGTTTCTTCAGTATCATTTTCAATCTCACCCATATAATGGCTTTTACAATAGACATGTCATTGATGAAGTGAAGATGGCTGAGACTTTTGCCATTTCTTCTAAGTCTTCTATTCTTCCAATCTAATCCTCCAAATTATAGTTTGCAGCATAGACAGTCATTCACTCGTTTGCATAAGTAGATATCAACAAAAACTAATTCCACAACAGTCTTGTCACCCAAGTCAGTTGCAGTTTAAATTATAAATCCTCAGTCATCAAATTATTGAAATACAGGACTACTACTACTACTACTACTACTACTACTACTACTACTACTACTACTACTACTACTTCTACTACAGACTGTAGTCTACAGTCATTCTGTTTGTGGCTACTGTTTTTGTTGCACTACATGACAATATTTTCGCACACACTAAATCTACATCCTCCCTACACGACAATGTTTTCTCTGTTGGTCACTATTCACACTGCAAACGTTAGTAATGCTGCTGGAAACATTTCTGAAAGGTTTTGGCAGGAGTATCCCATATGGTTGCTCTTGTGGCAGTGAGGATCTCTTCAGCCGACTAGGGTTGGGCAAATCGTAACTCAGTATTTGAAACGACTGTTTTCTAAGGCCAGTTTTGATGCTGAACTGAAATCCGATGTGTTCTCTCGTCTAATATTACGTCTTGGGTTGGTTCCGCGCCATTTTTCAAAATGGCGGCCGAAAATCGCTAGTTTGGACGAAACCGCTCAAAATTAACACCAAACCATGCTTCCAATATGTCTATCTAAAGTTTTTCGGGTACGCAGAACTCAAAAATGAATGTATTTTTGCATTTTGATGCACGTGGGATGTAAAACGTCCATATATGGTGGAATAAACGCTACTAAAATGCCTAATTTTCAGGCTTTCAAATTCATTTCAGTTTCCGATCGCTGCATTTTAGGCTTCACTGTATTCTTTGAAAATATTATTGTGGTTGTAATGGTTGTTGTATAGTTTTGGCTCAAAATTGTTCCGTTACTGTTTTGTTTCAGATATTCGATGACCTTTTCTGACCACACTTAAAAATTAGTTACTAGAACAAGTTAGTTACCACACGTTAATTACTAGCACTAGGAATCATGGCGTCAAGAGAAAGGCAAAGTGAAAGCAGAAAGAAGTTATTCGGTACTACGTATACAGAACTAGATGAATTCCAACCAACAGGTAAATCACCATCAGGGATTGTGGTTATTGGTTGAATGCTAAAATTGTGTAAACGACAGTCAGGCCAGAAAACTTTTAGTCGTGTTGATGGGAGTAAGATAGTCGCTAACGAAATTAGAGATGATTGGATCAACAAAAATGTTTATCCCATGCACGAGAAGTCAGTTGCTAAAAAGATCAAGGACGATTACGAACTGCGAAAAGCTGAAAATTGTGAAACGAAAAGTAAAAGTGATACATTGTATGAGAATGCGTCAAAATTCAACGATAAACTGTCTAAACATCATACAATATACAATGTCAGGATATGACCTACCAGAAACAGATAGAAGAAGATTTAGGAGTTAACATGACTGAAGAGGACATATAAGGCGATATGCACTAAAACTGTTCCTAAAGATTGGTCAAGGATGAAAAAGAGTAAAGCTGAAAGAGAAAGATCAGTGAAGAAGAAAAAGATGACTTCTGAAGAACAGAAAAAGCAACAGCATGAGCTAGATGCCCTGGAAATGAAGAGTGTATTAGAAAGTGCTAGTGGGGAACAGCGTGATCTGTATTTTATTGGCGAAATGTCATCATCGAGAAAATCTCTTTTCACTGACAGAAGTATGAGATCATCGAGCATCCTTGATTTTCCTGAGGAGAAGATAAAACCTAGTACTCAGGAGTTTCCTAAAGTGAAAATCCGCACAGGGAGAAAAACACTAATAAATCTGTAGTGCATTGCTTTGTACAGTGTCTGTCAGAAACATCATCACCTAATGAAATCTGCAAACTGGTGGTCAGTGTAGCAAATATGATATTTGGACAGAATTGGAAAGTTTCCCTCGTCGACGAAGAAGTTGGAGAAGAAAGTTCTGAGATAGATTCGGATGATAAAACTGATACTACTAAGACCAGGCAAACAGCCGATCTCACTAACGTTTTTCCAAGTCGCAGAACAATCACTCGATACCTTGAGGATGCTTCACTTTTAAGTCTGGAATACGTAGCTCAGTAGTTGCTCAATAAAGGGGATAACGTTGTAACAACAGGTATCGACGACACCAGTAAAGCAGCTGGTCATGGGTCATAAGATATCAAAACTGACCGTGTAACACTGATCGGCCCAGATGGTGACCGATGTTCTCTAACTACAGGATATGTGGAAAACATCAGCCACTCCGGCGAGGATAGTGCTGCTGCCTATAATTTTAAACTAAACTCTTTAGCAATTTTGGCTAATTGCGCTACTGATGAAATCAAAAGTCAAATTGACTTCTGGATGACAGATCGCGCTTCGGACAGTAATATTGCTCTGGAAAACTTGGGCGTGGATAGTGATAAGGAACTGAAATGTACCGCACACATCAGTTTAGGAATTGACAACGGTATAGATAAGGTTTTCAGAAATACAGAACAAAAGCTAGGTGTTCAAAACTTGATTCGTGTTGGCCAGAAAGTATTTAGCTCACCAAACTCTTCCATTCACACCCTTGGACTCATAGCCCTGTCAAAGTTGTTTTCACCTAGCCATGCAGCTCATTCTGTTTCGTTATATAATGATTACAAACTTTGGTTGAAGACTAATGGAATAGAACACCAAGGATTCAAGGGATTCATCTCCAATCGATTTAGGTGTATAGCAGAACCTGCACAGCTGTACCTGCAACATCGCGAACATATTAAAGGTTTCTTCGATCAAGTAGTAGACGTAAACAACAATAAGTTAGTGATTGCTGTAGCAGCTTTTATAGAATGTGAGTGGTAGCAGCTTTTACCATGTGTTCAGAGATATAATCACGCATGACAGATTTCGTGACATTTCCTCTGATGAAGATGCTTGGCGTTGATGAGAAAAAGCCAGAGAAAAATGAGCAACGAAGCTGGTCTGGTGTGAAATCATTTATTGATCATAAACTGAAAACACTGAGAGAGTTGAAGGCTGCAAAACTGGAGGGTGAACCAACAGGCATTGAGAAACTGGAAGCTGCTGTGATCGAGGAGGTGATGGACACTATTGAGCAACAGTTAGATGCAGTGAGTAGTCTGAAAGCGGATACAGAAACGATTGATGAAACTCTTAAGCACACTCCACTAACTAATGTAGAGTGTGAGTCTCAGTTCGCTAAATTTGACAACAGAATCAGAAAAATGGGAGGAAGCACATCTGTCAAAACACACTTGCAAAAGAATGTGGTAGTAACAAACGGACTATTGATCAATTCAGAATTCAATGAATGTCCGAGTCTGAGAAATGCGAGCGGTGGAAATGGGGCCGACGTTCTGAAGAAGTGAAAAAAGCGAAAAAGTTGGAACAGGATTTTCTCGCGACTGTAAAAGCTGCAAAAGAAATTGCCCTACTGAAGAAAGAACAACTTAAATTAAAAAAGAATGTTAAAACCCTCAATCAGCTAGATGTCTGTAAATTTCATGACGGCCCGATCACTAGATAATCCTTATCTATTTTTGATGAACTCAATGAAAATCAACTGCTCGCTGAGATTAGTTATCTGCGACTCAATGTGGCATCAGATATTAGACAAATGAGACGGATTAAAGTGGACGGTAGATATAAAATGGAAAAGTTTTCCATCAATGAACTTCGGATTTCGATCAGAAATGCGATTCTTCCTGAAGATAAAGTTGTGACCACTGATATAGACGAACTGTTGAAATCTTCTTTGTAGTTTAATGGTGGGCTAAATTCGTTTAGTTTTATGTGACAATCGAATATGTATCTGTCTGATTCAGATTAAATGTTTTTCCTGTTCACAATCATGTGGGAAATATGGTTTACTTTCCTTTGTATCGGTCCAATCTTCATAAATATGTTATTTCAGCAATTTTCATGCCTAAATCCATACAAGTGATACTATGGATATCCTGGGGTTAAAAATAAGCCCATTTTGAGTTCTGCGTACCCAAAAACTTATACATAGACATATTGGAAGCAGGGTCTTGCGTCAATTTTAGGCTTTTTTGCCGGAAATAGCAATTTTTGGCCGCCATTTTGAAAAATGGCGCAGAACCAACCCAAGAAGTGACTTTAGACGAAAGAACTCATTGGATTCGGATTCAGTGTCAAAAATGGTCTTAAAAAACACTCGATTTATGTAAAGTTGTAAAAAATCCTATCAATTTGCACAACCCTACTATGACCACGTAGCCCTTCTTTCATTTGGACAAGGAGAAAACAATCACATGGTAGGAGATCAGATGAGTATGGAGGGTGTTGTAAAATGACAACCTGTTGCTGTGCCAATTCCTCTTAGACAAGTACTGACCCTTGTGCAGGGACTTTGCCATATAGCAACAGCCAATTCTTGCCTTTGACATTAAATCATCTGAAAGATTCACTAGCTGATTTTCTTAATTTTTGGCAGAATTTCACGTTTGCCCGTTGCTGAAACTGCAACGTTCTCGACTTTCACAGTTTGCATTTAAACGTTCTTCAAAACAGACTGTCGTTCTGCTTATACAGTATGCACACAACTAACTCTTGAGAGAGGAATTTATTAGACATCATCAAATTATACTGTTAGTATACCAGGACTGCTATGCGCCGAGTTCATAAACTAAAGGACTCTAGGGGTATAAATGATTCATTCAGTTTTAAAACACTGTATTTTCCAAAGCATGAGAAATTATCACAAAGTGACACCATTTATTTTTTTTTCAAAACATACAGGTAAACAACTAACAAGGGACATACACGTAGTTGTAGAAGCACCTTTGTTTGCGTGCAAGCATACTTTGGAAGCGATAGCATTACTTTCAGCTGAAGTGGATTCGTGTGTATTGTTGAATAGTGGAAGAATGAAGTTGAGAGAGCAATAATAAACAAACATACACTTTAACAATGGAGTCTTTATATGGCTATATGTGCTCAAATTTTTTCTTTTTTTCGGTTTATTTTGAAAGAAGCATTTTACTATTTTGCAATAGTAACTTTAGATGAGTAACATATTTCAATTTGGTGAGAATCTGTGAGATACACATTCATATACCGTATATACCAGTCTATAAGCCAAATTTTTTTTCCCAAAAAATGACCCCTAAAAACCACATTCGGCCTATGCACGGGTCAGAGTTGATGAAAACTTTTATAAGTGGAGTTTACAAAAAATTAAGTAATAATTTTATTTATTAATCCGTTTAGATTTTATTTATTAACCCTTTCACTGCATAAATAAATTTCTGATAAGATTAAAGTATTCTCTCTCTCTTTGCAGCGTAATGAAAATCTCTAAAAGGCTGTGGCGGCCATATTGGAAAAAGTATGAGAGGGGAGGGGCTTCAAACGAAACCAGCGCATTTTTACGTGTTCTCTCATTGCAATACATACCGTAAATACATTAATCTAAACAGTTATTCAAAATGGAACATCGAAGATTCAAGAAGATTAGGCCTAAAGAAGATCGAAAAATTCGATCTTGAAACTTTTTGAACATCGATACATGAGCTACCATCGATACCACAGAATAAGGAATACATGTACTCCTTATTCTGTGATCGATACTATCGCCAAGTACTAGCGTTTGAAATTTAATATATCTTAACAGCACATTGTACAAGTATAAACAGTATACAGTGCAGTATTTCAAGTCTTTTTCCTCAATTTTCCATCCACTTTTCCATTGTTAAAAGCAAATGCTCTGGGGTCCGGTGATAATAATAATAAACATACATAACAAAAATAAAAATACGTTAGGCCTACTGAAAGATGATCGAAAAATGGTTTATAAAATACTTCAAATAATTTTTTTGTATCTGTTACACATTGTAATTTTAAAGAATATATAGGGTGATTCAAATCGTGTGTAAAACAATTTAAGGGGGTATTATAGATGTCAAGGTGAACATGGGTTCGAATTTGAACGCTGAGATAGGGCTATGAACAGAAATAAAAATGCCGCCACCAAGATCAACAAGTTAATAACTCAGGTTCTGTAAAGCCTAGATTAATGAAATTTGGAGGAATAACAGGGTACATAAGACTGTATATACCGTTAAAATTTGATTGAATTCCAACAAGAAGTTTCCGAGTTAATCATTCAACAACATAACACGTTTACTTTTGAGTACTAATCACCACTTGTAACAATTTTGACTGTGTAACTCGGAAACTTCTTGTTGGAATTCGATCAAATTTTAACTGTATACACAGTCTTATGTACCCTGTTATTCCTCCAAATTTCATTAATCTAGGCTTTACAGAACTTGAGTTATTATTTGGAGATTGGTCGTTTGTCCCATGGAAATTTGCCCCAAACTGCCGCATGCATTTTGAACATCGATAGCCTACTATCGCCAAGCGCATAAAATTTAATATATCTTACAGCACATTGTACAAATACATACAATATATGTCAAACAATACATACAAATACATTAATTAGTGCATCATGTTGCATCTTTTTCCTCAATTTTCCATTGTAAAAAGCAAATGCAAAGTCAAATCCCGAAAACAAGATGGAGACAACCATGTTAAACTGTCACTGTGTTCATGCCAAGTGTGTCTTGAAAATCGTCCAAGAATGTTTTAATAAAGAAAGTTAATATGGTTACAATTAAAATCTATTATTACATGCTGTAAATAAATACAGTTTTATTTCGAAAAATAAAAATGATTCGCTAGGGGCAAAAATTCTATGATCCTCTCTATCCATGTTTCAATTTTATCATAAATGAAATTAAATTATCGTTAAAATTCAGACCTGCCTCAAATATTTATTGACTTTATTTTATAATACAAAACCGTAAAATTTTGTGGCTTTTTGTGTGCATTTTTTTCCTTTTTTTGCCTTGGCTTATGCTCTGGTCAAGGAGTTTTTCCACTTTTTGGGGGCAAAAACCGGGGATCGGCCTATGCACGGGTCGGCCTATAGACGGGTATATACGGTAGTTCCCTTGTACGTGCAACTGAAACTAAATATTTTTATCTAATTTTCCACATAAACACCTTGACGATTTAGTACATTATCTCAGTGCTGCACCAGTTTCAGAATACCTCAATCATAGAACTCTGTCGGCTGTGATTACAGCTAATGACATGGCAGATTTGAGTCCCTCGTCAGTCTCAAACCTCTGACCAACCAGAAAACTCTTCATGGGACCAAAGAGGTTGTAGTCCAAGGGCACTATGTCTGGACTGTAGGCTGGATGATCCAGAACCTCCCAACCGAAACAGTCAGACAACATTGGCCACATGCACATTGTCATGAGGAAGTTGAATATCGTTTCCTCTTTCTGATCGCTTATCCTGAACAGAACGCCGTAGTTTAGTCAACATTTCACAATAGGTAACTGTGTTGACGGTTGACCCATGTGGCAGGAACTCTGAGTGGGATGCCTTGCATATCCCAGAAAAGTGTCAGCACAATTTTCTGAGCTGAAGGAGAAACTTGGAATTTTTTGCGAACTGGAGAATGTCGATGTTTCTACACCATGTTTGCAGTTTTAGGTTCAGGTGTGAAGTACAGGACCCAGGACTTATCTCCTGTGACAGTGCCATTCACAAACTCATTTTCTTCCTGGTTGTACTGCTGCAGATGTTGCAGACTGCCTGCCATTCTGTTGCCGGTGAGACTTTTTGGAATCCAATGTGAACAGACTTTGTGGTATCTAAGCTTCTCATGCATCAAATCCCATACAGATCCATGGGATATGTGAAACGTTTCTCTATCTTCTTTCAAGGAAATGCGACATTTTTCTCTGATTGTGTTGTTAGTATCTTTGATAATGGCTGGTGTTGCCGCTGACGTAGGCCACCCAGAACGTTTTTTATCGGCAAGGCTAACTCTTTCTTCCCAAAACATTTTACGTCATTTGCACACATTGGAACAGTCTAGACAGTCGGTACCGTAAACTACTACCATTTCCCCATGAATTTCTGTGGGTTTTTTACTTTTTGCAAAAAGAAACCTTATAACAGCTCGCTGTTCTTCCATTGTAGACGATGTGATAGCGTCGACCATTTTTAAACGTACTGTGCATGTGCAGAAACAATTTTTGTTAAGGGTCAATCCATATGAAGTGATCCAATAAAAGTTAATTTGGTTGCTTGACCATTTTTAAATATTTTGGTTTTTTTTATATGTGATTACCCTATAATTGAGAAGTTCAAAACAGTTTTTTATCTTGCACCGTTATTGAATGGCGGCCATTTTTATTTGTAAGCGCACAGCGGTTTTTCAATTTGGAGACATTAGTGTTAATTGGAATATCTCTGCACTCTGTTAAGTTACAACATTGCAATTGACAGGATTGTTTTTAGAAAAGTCTCCTCTACAACATTGCTTATTACCCAAAATACTCTAGGTTCACAAATAACCAGTCAAAATGGCCTCCAAAGTTTGGTATTGAAAATTTAAAAAATCCACTTTTTAGCCCCAAAAAGAGCAACCAAGGAATTATTTATCAGAGTGTATATTTTTTTCTCTAGTTAGATATTGTAAACTGCTAGCCATATATTTATTTATTTATTTATTTATTTATTTATTTATTTATTTATTTAAATAAGTTAGATAAAAAATACAACAACGCTCACCAGAGCCAGAATGGTCAAAGACTGACAAGTGAGGCTCAGGGGGCGAAAAAAATTAACAAGGGAAAAAAATAATAAATGTTAGTAAAAAAACTATCAATGGTAACAATAAATAAAACAATAAAAAATCAAAAACAAAATAAAAACTGATAACAAATCAAGATTGGCCGAGGACACAATTTAAAGGGCCTAGCATAGTTTCATGAAATTAATTTAAGATTAAATAAGGCAAAAAGATGCAAATAATCAATATCGAAAATAATATAATAAATATTAATGATTTCATCTAAGTAACAAATTATGAATATGATATCATTATAAAATGTCAGTTCTCCCAACAGTAAGTGGAAAAACAACAATAATGCAAAAACACAGAAAAAACACAGCAGCATCAAAGTTATATACTAAATTGATATGCCAATGAACAAGGCTAATCATAATTTAAACAATAAATAGTATACTACAGAAGAACTTTTACATAAAAAATGCTGAAACTAACTTAAGGCTAACATAAACATAAATTAAACATGTAATTTTTTATAGTTTTGCGAAAAAAACGATAAGGAGACAATAGACGAATTTCAGGAGGCACCGGTGACCAATACTTAACACCGACAAAAGATATACATCTATTCCTATAATTCAAACGGGATATTGGAAAATAAATATCTTGAGCGTTCCTGGTCAGATAATTATGCCTATCGTTATTACAGCAAATGATTAAAGGAGTAGTAACAATAAGTAAAGAATTGACAATCTTATATACAGCAAGAACTGGGGAGGTCGTGGCTTGGTGGGGTTTCACTGAACACAACTTCTGTGAAGTTAAGCTACATCAGGCACGGCTCGTCACTGGATGGGTGACCATCCGTGATAGCCAATCTTTTCTAAAAACAATCATGGCAATTGCAATGTTGTAACTTAACCGAATGCAGAGATATTCAAATTAAACGCTCATGTCTCCAAATTGAAAAACCGCCGTGCGCTTACAAATAAAAATGGCTGCCATTCAGTAACGGTGCAAGATAAAAAATTTTTAAAAACTGTTTTGAACTTCTCAATTATAGTGTAATCACATATAAAAAAAATCAAAATATTTAAAAATGGTCAAGCAACCCTCATTGGATCACTTCATATGGATTGACCCTTAAGCAGTGTCTGTGCATGTATTCAGCTTTCTTTTTGGCTATGTTAACTTTACACAGCAACTATAGTTTCTCCGTTAAAAAATAAATGGCGTTACTTTCTGATATCCCCTTGTATTACATATATGTATGATTTGAAACCGGTTTTAAACAATGTAATTTTGTTAATTGTGAATTATATTGTGGGGTTATTGTATATGCTGAAAGAAGGCTGCATACTAGTAGAAATATGCACATAAGTAGCATATAAAAACTATTTTTGAAAGTGATTTGACCTTGTTCTAGATAGCAGATCTAGGCTAATAATGTGTTCATTGAAGTTGCCATTTATGAGGACTAGGTAATCGGAACTAGGATTAAATCATGAATGATAGGGGCTCTGGGATGAATGCACTATTTTTCGTATTTCCAATACTCCTTTTTTATCATGAAATTGAAGACAAAAATGAAACAAAATTATTTGTATGTGTTTTATTCATTTTAAAGAACATTATTATGCTAAAAAATTAGAATCATTTTTTGGGTGGTATTGAACTTTAAAGAAAAATATTACCATTAATTAATTAATTATAGATGATATTTAACATCATAAATATTAACCAGTTTTTAGGCAGGATCAATCCAATCCGTATTTGAAAGATATGGGCAGAAAACTCCATGACTGCATCTCAATTTTAAATGTGAAAGCAAATCTCTTAAATTCAATTTATATGAAAGTTGATAAATTTATAGCAACTAAACTATTTAATGAGCACATAAAAGTGTAGTGATCTTTTTTTCTACAATATAGAACAATTGTGTGTAATGTTGAAATTTCCTTGTAACAAATTGAAATCGGAGCCTTTCAAATAGGACACCCTGTATATAAATTGCCTCTATGATATCCAGATATAATAACATTATCATTTATAACAGATGTTTGCTTTCTTCAATAGATTGTAATATCCTTCTAATTGCTGGTGAACCCATCAATGAACCGATTATTAAATATGGACCTTTTGTGATGAATTCTCAAGAAGAAATTGAACAAGTAAGAAATGCAATATTAGTATTTTTACTTTCAGCATGTTTGTGATCATTTTCTCTATAGATACAATTCCAACAATGGAGAGAGCATGTGTTGTGAATTATTTGGTCAAATCTTTTCAATCATGGTGCAAACATATACGCAGTTAGAGAACAATGGAGAAAATATATATCACTAACACTTGCATGCTTCTCTTTTTGCACTATGAATATGTTTTCTTTGTAGAAGTACTTGCATGCATTTAAAGGTGTTTATGATTGCATTTAAAAGTCTCTTCATTTGAATCAAGATTGTAGAATTTTTCTTTCACCATTTATTTTTTACATATGATAAATGGATTTATTTTATTACTTGAAACGTCAACTGACATCAGATTTTGACATCTACTTTTTTATAGTTTTTTAATGATAAATTAATAAAGAATTTTAAAACAATCTGTGAAAGAAATTGAAGTAGTTCTTGTAATTTTAATTTTAAAAATTAACTATGTTCACTCAATGGCATGACATTGGGATGACATTGTAGACTATGGGTGTGTTTGTTTATTGCGACGAAAGCGACAGCATCACTACGAATCACGAAGCCGTGAAAGTCGTCAGCCTGACGATTACAAATGACTTCGTGAGAGGGACTGCTTTCAACGGGCAATCGACAACAGCGATGTATGCCTTCTAATGCTCGCAGTAAATAACGAAATGATAAAGTAATATTTTCATTAAATTAGGTTTTTAAAATGATCTCAAACCCTATTGGTACGAATGTTCTGTTTTGTTTAAACTAATTCTTTCGTTTGTAATAATGACATTTGGCTAAAACGCAGATTGCCTTCTCGAATGCCAATTCCGCAGAAACTGACGATAGTTTTAGCTCGTCGACTTAGTCGGGCGACGAAGCTTAACTGCGCCAGCGTCACTGGCAATAGCAAACGGAAGTAGTCGATCTGACGAGACTAAACAAACGCAGTCACCTTAACTTCGTCACTTTTGTCGCACTAAACAAACACACCCTATGATTGCTTTTAATATAAGACACTTAAACAAGATAGGATTCAGTGGAAACTTCTTATGAGGCCATATATACAACAATCATTTTATTCATAGACTATTCGCGAGTGAAAGGAAGTATAGATATCGTTGGTACAGACTATTCACTACCACAGTCGATCTACTGTGCCTGCCGCAAGTGGTACAGAAACTTACGTTGGTGAAGGAATAGATATCGCCGATTCCAGAGAAATGAACGTAATTTTTCAGACAATTTCTTGGCAAAACTTCTTGACTATGCAAGAGGAGAGGGCAGGCGATGTTCCATAGAAGGAGAGGTGGTGGTGGATGGGAAACATCCTACATGCTGTTTTGTTCATCGCACTAACAAAAGCATGAAGCTATTTTCTCTCTGTCTACAAACATCCATGATCCATCTGTCATTACCTCCGCATGAAATTAACATTGTTGGGAAGGCTAAAGCAAACAGAAGAATTTTTATGTGTATCTGCACATGCGAAGCTGGAAATTCCGGAAAATGCAAGCTTATAATTGCGGTTAAGTCCAGAGTAGCGTCCCCTAATTTTCTCGGATGACATCGATCAGCCCCGTTGCATTTATGCTCTGGGTTTATTATTGTAACATATCTAATTAATAAGTAAATGATATATCGTATTTTAGAAATTGTATTTTAAAAAAATTTATGCACGAAAGTCCTGTGACAAAAGAGAAAATATTTTAATGAAATAAAAGTTTGCACAGAATCTTGTCCTGTAAATCTGGTTTTCAAATTCATTTAAACCTCTTTATACCCAAACGATTTCCATTTTCTATCTGTCCAAATAAAAAGCTTCATAACATCTAAAAATGATCAAAAGCAGGACATACGGTAAACTCAGGTTAATAATAATTGCTGAAGAAAGCAAATAATTCTCTGGGAGGTCCTATGGAAAAATAAAAAAATGAGTATGATAAAATTGGGTTCCTGTAATAGAAAAATATTGTGTGGGTGGGGAGTCAGATTTGAAATTCTTGACACAATCTGTGATTGCTTTGAATATTTATATCTTATTTTATCAAAATACTAAATGATTTTTTTAAATGCATATTTTTACAAAGGGTCAAAAATAAGTAGCTTAAAGATGACAAAAAATCAGATAAAAAAAATTAATGTATCATAAAAATTTCCCAGTTAAATTTGAATACGGCACCTGGATACTCTGTCTTGGGAATGACGTTTAAATAATTGGCAACAGGTGTTTTATTTATTTTTTTATTTGATAGTTTCAACACCAAGAAAACAGAAAAATCAAGATTCCACACAAAGAATTTATTCTCACGAATGCGCATTTCAACGGCCAAGCCGCCCTCTGCTTTAGAACAGGCTTCTGGTCATATCAGGCTGACGAGGGCGGCTTGGCCCGTTGAAATGTGCATTCGTGAGAATAAATCCTTTGTGTGGAATTATGGTTTTCATTTTCTTGATGTCGTTATTGGTCCACAGTTTCTGGCAAATCTCTCACTTGCACAGTTTCAACGTTGCACATGTTTAATTTTCGAAAATTCGATTAACAAATCCTAATTTGGAACCTTGACTACTCGAGACCTATTAAGGTAAGGCTAGAAATTTGAAAGATTATAAGGAAAGTTATTTCCTATAGGCTGACAAAATTTGATTAAATTTGGCCAAGTAGTTTCAGAGATATGTGCTGTTTATAAGAGATCCCATCTGTAGTTTCCGAGATATGTGTAGTCTTACAGGTAACTAGCTGTTTTACCCGGCGTTGCTTGGGTTCTTTTTTGATGGAATGTTGCAATTTTTGTTTGTGAATATTCAGGAAAAAAGAACACATGAAAAAATCTTAGAATTTTTTTTAGAAAAAATTCATGCTTTCTAAAGGGCCGTATTTGGAGACTCCATTGGGAGCTTTTTAAAAGAAATCTTTTCGAATTTTCAACATGAATTTTTTCTATTAATGTTTAGAGACACCATTCTGGCCTTTTTCCGTTGCTTGGGCTCAAATTCGAAGAAATTTTGATTCATCTGAATGTGAATGCACAGCCAAAATGAACACATGAAAAAAGTTTAGAATAAAGTAAAAATTCATGTTTAGGAATCGAAAACACTACTTTTAAAATGCTCCCAATAGATGGCGACACAAAATTGAAACTAAAACCATGCACAAAAGATTGTTTTAAAATGCTCCCAAAGGATGGCGCTGTCATCTGAATATCTATTTTTATCGAATAATATCGAAAATTTTTTTTTTGAGAAATGACAGGTATCGAAAAAATTTTTTTTGAGAAATTTCAAGTATCAAAAATTTTTTTTTGAGAAATGTCAGGTAGACAGTGCTGTTCCTCTTGCTTTGAAGGTCAAGTGTGCACAATTTCATCAAGATCGGAATAAAACTGTAGATTTGTATAAGGGACAAATAAATATACATACATACATACATACATACATACATACATACAAATATACATACATACACATCTATTTTTATATACACAATATAGATGGCTGATGGAATGGCACCAAGCTGGCGTCTGATGTCAGGCAGTGGTGTAAATAAATGGTCTATGTTTAATTTTTTTTAAGGTAATTTTTTTATGAACAATTTCCATGTGAGTTATAAATAAAGAAAAAAAAAATATTCATGCATTCTTTTCTAATAACCAAAATGTGGTTTAAAATTTTAAGCCCAATGTTTACAGGATTTAAGTCTTGAGACCTGCTGGCCACTCTCTCTGCTCTCTTCAGAATATTTTATTTTCCAAGTATACCTTCAGTGGCATGGCAGTGCATGGGCCACAAGTGTATATCCGTAAAACAAACTCCATCAATTGTATATCTACAAAACGAATTTCAGCACTCTTACCGAGAAAACAGGGGATTATAAAGTAAAGTTTCATTATTACGAACCCCTTAATTGTTATCCTCTGCCATCTCGACAATGATTCAAACATTACACATAGCATTTAAAAAAAAACTGCACATTCCTTTTTACCTGAGCAGCTCAGCCTCTTAGTCTAGGTGCTGAACTGATTCTTAGCCTCGCGCATGCGCATTTAGATGTTTTTCATTGCCAAAAAGGATCGATTTTTTGACATTTTGCTGAATAAAATGCCATCAGTAAATTTAAAAATCTACTAGAAAATCATAAAGTTTTTAAAAATTAATTTATTCATTAAATTAATGATTTCCACAATTAATTTAAGTGGCCATCTTTCAATAAAAAGGCATAAAGTAATGCAATTTAAATCTTACTGGCTTTCCTCTTAGCCTTTTCTTTACAACTGGCCGGCCAGGTGGCCGAGAGGGCTAGGGCATAAGCTTACTAGTTCTCGAGTCCACCTGGTTGTGAGTTCGAATCCCGCCGTGGGCATGGATGTTTGTGTTTGTCTCGTACAGATATAGCTTGGGTAAAAGGTGCATTATCACCTTAGTCGACGCCAAAAATTTCTAATAAACTAATCAACTAACCTTACAACTGACTTCATCCGTGGGCACCGCAATTTTCTGTCAGCCTTCCTCAGCATTTGCAAGCACCTCTTCGATATGATTAGATTGCTGAGCTTTGGCTAAGGCAAATGCAACGTCACAACTTGCTCAGTGTAGCAAAGAGAATGACTTTGCTGAACTTAGCTGAAAGCAGCGGAACTGCTGACGGAAAAAGGAATGTGCGTAAACTATTATTCACCATCTATAAAGATCAAAATTATTACAATATAAACAACACCCAACAAAATATTAAAACTAACGACTTTTAATAGGATAATTACAATTGTAGGTGAACAGAACAATCTCAAAAACTTAAATTATAACTTCAAAGAGGTTAAATAATGACTCAGTCAATACAACACACAGGGAAGGGACTATCCATTCTACGAAAAATCCGAAAAACAGGATTTCTAGGTGATTTACTGGGACTTTATTTGAACACTTCTTGACTTGCCTCAGATTAAAAAAATGTCCATCGTCACCACTGGGGAACATTGGACCCAACTTTTTTTTTTGCCCTTGAGGTAGAAGCTCGTATACCCTCTTGCTCTATTCGAAACTCCCGTTATTCAGATGTTTCCAATGCCTGTATAGCTTTTTATGTTTTAGCAGAGTTTCTCTGACCAATACTCATTTTTTCTTTTTCCTTTCCAGACAAATTTTTGCCAGTCGTCTGGACGTTTGATAAGGAGCTCAAGGGAAACACTTGTGACTCCTTTTTCCTCCTCAATAAACGCTGCCTTATTTATGTCTTGTCACTGCATCATCACTTTATGCTCATTATTAATAATTCTTGGGAACGAACTTTCAATCAATGCATTATCAGCATCTCAGTTTCCAAAATATTAACATTCACGCAAAATATAGTCAAAATGTATTTTTATGAAATGTTTAGACCTGCTATGCTACCAAATAACCTAGGTGATAATCCCGGCGTGGCTCGGGCTAAAAATAAACACATGAAATTGCTTAGAATTAATGCAGTAAAAATTCATAATGGAAATTGGAAAAAAAAATTTTTTTAAATGCTCATAATGCTCTCCAAGTATGCCACGGCTAGCCTAAATAATTTCTTAGTCACATGATCTTACTTTAGATATACACTTGATGTTGTTGCAATTCCCACCCTGTTCTCGATGTCTGGAAGAAAAACGTGGCCATTCATCACTTTGTGTAGTCCAGCGGTTGACGATTCTTCTATTGACATGCTTATCATTTTCTCAATACAGCACGGAG
>JAHWFO010006271.1:680931-704490 GCA_023313115.1 Rhysida immarginata
TGGAATTTATTGCTATTGTGCAAAGGCTGTGTTTTTAGTGGATTTTTGTGAAATGAGAAAGGGGGAAAGAAGGCTGGATGTGTGGCGACTATAAATAGATTGTGGGAAAGTGAAACTGTATGAGTTCTGGCGAGTCAACGGACAGGGGGAGGCTAAGGGCTCTCTGCCCAGCCCGATTGAGGGGGGGGGGGGCAGCCAAGATGCGCCGAGGCGGCTGCGAAACACCCGTAGCCCGTCGAAGCGATTTGGTGGCCTCTCTTCCCAAAATCTTTAGGGCTCGTGCAGACTCATCAGGTGTAGATTTGAATTGACTATTAGAGGGACTAGAAAAGTAGTCCAGATGTGTTCTGCTACGGTATTGGAGGTTGGAAGGGAGCAATGTTGGTGAAAAGGGCTGCTGTGTGAATTCACAGTCAGTTAAGTAATTAGATTAGCTTCTCCTTTCAATTCTCTGGGACTATGCAGACTCATCATTATTGGTGAATAAGGAAATATGGACAAACCCCCGATTAAGAATTTAAGATGGAACTTATGAGAAAGGAACGAACCCTAAGTAGATTAAAGTGGAACTTATGAGAAACGATCCCTAAGTATTTGTAAATGGAATCTGGATGCAATTGGTATGTTAAGGAGTCATCATTCGTAATTGGAATTAAGAAACTGGAAATTGAAACCCCGACATTCTTCAGAGCGGATGGAAGCAAGTAACGAGATTTTCTTCAAGCGACTGGCATAATTTGGAACCCGACATTGATAGAGGAAGACAACTACATATTTGAAATCTTCTGTTGAACTTAGTGGGGACACTTTGAGACCTCCAGTGGACTCACTCACTAATCGATCCGGATTATCTTCAGGTGTATTTTCTGTGCTTCAATGTGATAAGTGAAATATTTGATGGCCTGTTTAAAACAAAAAGTGTTTTGTGCATAAGTTTGGATTAAAAGTGATCACAAGTCTGCAGGTGTCTGAAACTACGCAATTGTAAGTAGAAAAGAGCTTTGATACGTAAAATTTCTTTGGTTGTCATGACAAAAGGTGTGATGACAAAAGAACAATTTGAGAGAACTTTCTTTGAATTGAGTTTTTTAAGTAGTACTATCTCTTTCCTCAGAGCAATTGAAGAGCTTGAGATTATCTCATTGAATATTTATCGTTTTTACTTACATTTATTGAATTTTTGCATATTTATCTTAGTCATAAGTAACTGGGGAATTTAACATTAACTTTCTTCTTTGTGATAAGATCTATCAACTTTCTTTTCCTTAGATTTAAGACTTTTATTTAATTTTTGTATCTCGATGGTGATTCTTTTAACCTTGAATAAAAGATGTTTATTTAGTTCTAATCCTTGCCTTGCTTATTGAAATAAATAAGTCACAACCTGCCATTTTAAAAGAATCCAACCTTTGTCCTTGATTGTGTATTTTATTGTTATTTTTTTGAGCATTGGTGTTGAGCTAGCCAGATTTTGAATTCATTACATTGGATTCTGGTGCTGATTTGAGATATAAGGGGGGGTGGTCCAATCAAACCGATTTTGGATGCATTGTCGCCCTTCACGTAAGGTGGTACAATCAGGGAGGAAGGTTACAATTTCTTGAGGAAGGACACTGTAACCTCAAGTCCTTGAGATTAGGCCTCAAATTACACAGGTAACCCTTAGGGGGCTGCCCACTGAATTATACAGAAAACCTTTGACCTCAACGTCTACCAAGCAGAACTTGGCTGATTAGGATCAATGAGCACTTTAAATGGGTACGTGTAATACATTAGCGACCCCTTTGGTCTAACGAATGTCAGTTCCACACTCTCAAATATCAAATGCTTTGAATCGCTACAAATGACTGGAATGCTTGCCTGAGTAAATTCCATTACACTGCTGGCTACACCCATTGTATGATTGGGCCTCTTAACCTCCAATTATTACATCAACAATAGCTACCAATATTAGCGTACACAACACTGCTGGTGATTAAGAGATATACAAGGAAGGGGTTGGATGGCAGAAATTAAAACCACAGATTACAAAGTACAATAACTCCATTGAGTAATAAGTATCCATTAATGCATTCGCTGTCATGCAATATACAGTTACATTAATTGAATCAAATATAAAAGGTTACTTCAAACTATTGCATACTGCTACTGAGGCATTATCAGCCTTACTTCAGCAACAGCAGTATTTACATCATGCATAACGCAACAACAAAAGCTGTAGTTATACAGGGTGAATACAAAAGTCTGAACCCCCCTATTATCTTTTGAACCGAAGCAGATATGTCAATTTTGATGAATCCAATGAATAGGAAGTTGTGGGTGGCCTATCCCATGGTGCACTTTTCATCATCCCAAATATGCAAATTAGGACATTCAAAATTCATCTCAAAAATCGTAAGGGATAGAGAAAAAAACCCAATTGCAAACTTGTTCAGCATAAAAAAACAAACAAAACAAAAAAAAATCATCCAAATCGGACCAACCAATCACCCACAATCACGTTGACCATGTTGACCATTTCCAGAACAGTGTAGCTTGTTATCCTGGAATTGTTCTGTCTTCTGTGTGCTGAAACATGCCTTTTATTTGCTTGTCCACATGAAAGTGAATGTGAGTATGGTAATTTATGTTAATTTTTTTGATTTGCATGCTTTACAGTATCACGTGATTGTGGGTGATTGGTTGGTCCGATTTGGATGATTTTTTTTGTTTTGTTTGTTTTTTTATGCTGAACAAGTTTGCAATTGGTTTTTTTTTTCCTCTATCCCTTACGGTTTTTGAGATAAATTTTGAATGTGTCCTAATTTGCATATTTGGGATGATAAAAAGTGCACCATGGGATAGGCCACCCACAACTTCCTATTCATTGGATTCATCAAAATTGACATATCTGCTTCGGTTCAAAAATAAAAGGTAGGTTCAGACTTTTGTATTCACCCTATATACAGATGGAGCTCACTGCTCACCAGGACATCAACGAAACCGTCAACATCCACTACAAGGAATGTCCCAACATTCGTGATAGTATCACTGGAAAACTAATATGGTGTTCTTATAGGGAAATCACTTCCTAGTACCTTGCGTTGTGTTTTATGTTTTATAATCGGGGATTACACAATTCTGAAAACTGTCGGCTAGTTAGCGTGATATTAAATAGATGCATTGTGACATAATGCCTCAATGTGCGGTGTCCACCAGCGCTTCAAAATCTTTCATGACTTTATATCATTAGACACACATCCACTGAAACAGAAAAGACAATTATATCCATCCATGTTAAGTCCTCCTTGACCATGTCTATGAAACCGCAACTGCTTCTAGACATCTCGATCCCGCCGATTCATCTTTGCAGACTTTCAAGTAATCAGTCCAATAATGCAACATTTCTACAACAAAAGTTCTGTAAAACGAGCAGCATCACTCTATTTAGATGCCATAACATCTCATCATCGCAGGGCTGCCACTTGCGACTACAAAGCGACTATTTGCGACTTTTTGAAGTGAAAACTTCTATAGGCGCACCGCATACAAAATTTTGCTGAAGAGTGAAAGTGTCTGATATGTCACGCTCGAAGTGAAACGTTTTCCGGTAAAACTCGGGAAAACTCGGATTTCTTTATTAGTAGGGTGCTCAGCATTTTGTATGATAACTTGAAAACGAATTAACTGTACCACATTCTGTTTCACCAATCCATTAATATGGGACAGCACGAACAAGATCGAACATGAGATACCATGAATAGGTACGTGTTCTGATGGCACGTGCTCTAATGGTACAATTATGATACCCCCTTTAAAATTTCCTATAACCAGATATGCCATGTAATATATTAAACAATTCGTTACATGTCATGAATGAATATATAAGAGTAACTAGTGACGGCAGTTATTGGTCTAGTGACACGTGTACATGTAAGGATGTCTCATAAATGAATATAACGCATACATAATGATACTGGGAATTGTTTTAGTAGCACGTGCCCTAATGATACCATATGGTACTGTTGTAATTTTCAATGCTAAGATATGGCATGTAATATATCAAACAACTCTTAACAACGTGTCATGACTGAATATAACGAGTAAATAATGATAGTGTGAATTAGTTTAGTAGCTCGTGACCTAATAGTACCATATGGCACCCTATGGTACTGTTGTAACTTTCAGTGCTAAGATATGGCATGTAATATATGAAACAACTCGAAACAACGTGTCATGACTGAATATAACGAGTTGTATAATTGTGGGAATTGGTTTAGTAGCACGTGCCCTAATAGTAACATATGGCACCCTATGGTACTGTTGTAATTTTCAATGCTAAGATTTGGCATGTAATATATCGGACACCTCGTAACAACGTGTCATGACTGAATATAACGAGTAAATAATGATAGTGGGAATTGGTTTAGTAGCACATGCCCTAATAGTACCATATCGCACCCTCTGATACTGTTGTAACTTTCAATGCCTTAGCAACGTGTCATCACTGAATATAAGTAAATATTGATAGCTGGATATGTTTTAGTAGCACATGCCCTAATGATACCATTTTTCACCCAATAGTATGGTTTCAACTTTCAGTGCTAAGATATGGCTTGTAATATATCAAACAACTCGTAACAGCGTGTCATGATTGAATATAACGATTAAATAATGATAATGGGAATTAGTTTAGTAGCACTGCCCTCATTATACCATACGGCATCCTATGTTAGTGTTGTAAATTTCAGTGCTAAGATATGGCATGCAATATATCAAAGAAGTCGTAACAACGTGTCATGACTGAATATTACGAGTAATTAATGATACTCGGTATTTGTTTAGTAGTACGTGTTGGAATAATATCATTAATGCTTTCATTACAGTATCATTGAGCTTTTCAATGCTAATATATTGTATGTAATCTGGAAGTGATCTGCTGGATGCTTTTGAAAAGGATGTAGTGAGATACCTAGCAAATGTTCTGCGCCGTAAAATAAACACAAGTTTCCTCTTTCGTTTTGTCGAATTTGCTTTCATAAAGTAGTAACATTTCGTGCTAAACTCTGCCCATAACGTAAACAAAAGCACATGAAAAAAACACCACCACGTGTTCCATTAATAGGTTTCTGCGATATACCTGTCCACTAAACTCGACCATTCTCACAGCCCAGTGAAAGATTCGTATTTACTAGACCTCAGAAATGAACTTGTCAACAAATTAGGAAAGACGTGCAAGTGGATAAATGATCAAGAGATACAGTATTAAAGTCTCCTTAAACCAGTTTACGTTTGTTGTTGGCTGGATTGCTTTTTGCGGTACGACCCACATTCTTACTAGCGACTGTTCAACGAAATGTATGATTTAGTAACGTCATTCATGCGCTTTTGTTTGTTATGGGCGGAGTTTAACCAAACTTAACGAGCTGTTTACTCATTTAAGGAATGCAATTTCGACAAAACGTATGAGGAAACTTGTGTTTATTTTAAGGAGCAGAAATCGCTATGTGTCTCATGACATCCTTTTCAAAAGCACCCTGCATAAGTGAAGATCTAATGAGAAAACGAATGAAAATAAATGGTTTTATACTATATAATATTAATTTATGGCTTGTTCCTGGTTCGTCCAAGTAATAACATTCATAATAATATTTATATCATTCACCTATTTATTACTTACAATCGATTACAGTCGCCATAAAAGTTTTTACTTCGTTCGTGTGGTCTTAAGCACACTCATTTTTTTTTTTTTTGTTGGAAGCTACTTTTTTTGGCAACTAATTTTTGGAAAAATTATGAAAAGCGACTATTATGGCGACTATTTTTTAAAAAATTGATGAATAAATTACTGATTCATATTGTTATATTGTAAATTTATATCATAGTTCTTATTGGAAAACGAACGCATAACGAATGCATCCATCCATTCCATTTTATAGTTTGGCGCATGCGTACAGGCATTTGTCACGTGGTTTGCTTCTTGGATCGAAGTCACGGTCACGTGGTTTTTCTTTCTTACACCGAGATCAAGCCCTACATTATACTATAAGATGTCGCTTCCGCAAATGAGTGTCAACATAATGCAAATTAATCTTAAATTTAGTAGTAAACAGATCAGACGCATTAAACAGATTATTTTAAAGAAATAAATATAATAATTCTTTTTTGCTTTGGATTTTTTACAGTATTACTCCATCACATGGCAAAAAGATATGTTGTTAAGGAAACATGGTTGTTTCATGGTGTAGAAGAACAGATGATCAGTGCATACATTGCAATGTGTGCAATAAGAAAGTATTCTGTGGAACAAAAGGTTTTTCTGCTGTTAATCAACATGCTGTTACCCAAACCCATATCAGCAACATTAAGTTGTAATCAACTTGTATTAACTTCTAATAACCCTTCCCATAAAGAAGCGACATCTTGTAATGGTTCATCTTTGCGGGCGTTTAAATCCGGGAAGAAGTAAGAATTGAATTAATCTGGACAATGAAAGTGTTCTTTGTAATATGGCAACAAGTTCATCAGAAGATATACGTGAAATTTTTGAATGTATGTTTCCTGGTTCAGTGCCTAACTTTACTTTAGGCAGAACTAAACTTAGCTATCTAATAACAGAAGCATAGGGACCTTTTTTCAAAAAACTTATTAAAGATGTCCAAGGTTCGTTTTATTCAATTCTATTTGATGAAAACACTAATGCTGAAAGTAAAAAAGTTATTCATTACTTGTCTGAGAAAGAAAAGAAAGTGTTGAGTCATCACCTTCACACCATGTTTTTAGGACATACAGCAATTGATTTAACAAAGCATATCAAGGATGGAATTCAGAGTTCTGGATTACCTCTTAATAAACTTTTGATGCTGGGTTCAGATAGGCCACAAGTTAATCGCATCATGTGGCACCTTATAAATAATGAACTTATAGAAGGCAGAGGCAAGGGCCTAATAAATATATACATATAAATATATACTTATAGGAACATGTAATATACATATTGTTCACAATGCTTTCCTCAAGGGAATTAATGAGTTTGGAGAAACAGCAAATAATTTGATTATTGATATTTATTACTTTTTCCATGATTTTCCTGCTTGATGGGAGGATTACTCAAATATTCAAATGAAATGCAATGTTCCTTCCCATAGATTCATCGAGATGGTTGACATTGGAGCCTGCAGTTGATCGGCTCTTGGAACAATGGCCAGCTGTGTGTGAATACTTCTTGAAGTTTTTGCCAAGTAAAAAAAGTGTCAATTCAGAAAAGTGTAAGCAAATAATTAAATCACTTAAACCTGAGCTAACTCTCATATCGGATAGTGCCAAACTATTCATAAATTTTACCAGTTTATTTCAACGTCATGAACCTCTAATTCATGTTCTTCATGATGAAATAACCAATGTAATTATGACAATTGCCGGGCGAATCCGTATACCTTCTACGTTGATAAACAAAAATGTTTGTGCAGATTCCTTATTAGCAAAAGAAAACTTGCTGCCAGTATTACAGATATAGTAAAACTCCATCTAACCTCTCCCTAACTGCGCTTGTTCGGCTTTCTCACCCTGCGTATGATTACATTGTTACTTAGTTTTAAGGACCATTAAACATATATGAATTGCATTTCTTTATAAAGAAAATAAAGCGCTTGCAGCACGTTGTAATTAGGCTTCGACCAATCGCAGTTAGGGAGAGAATAGCTGAGTTTTACTATAGATATTTCGAAAGAAACAAAAGACTATGTCAGAAATCTGTCCGATTCAGATAAGTTGCAATTTTTGCACAAAGTACAAAACATCATTTAGTGACGTATCGTTATCTCATAGAAACGACTGAAGTGTTTACCGTAAATTCAGTTTGAAACATTTCGCATTTTTGCAATCACAACAAAAAAAAATTCAAGAAGTCTCATAGAATTAACCAAGATTTCGGAGATCTTACCTATTGGTTTAAATTCAATAGCTATTCATAATAAACAGATGAATGGAGACTGTTAAACATTCTACTTGATACAAATGTTCCTCCAATAAGTCAACGAATTGATCACTATTGGAGGGATCATTTATATAAAGAATACTAGAGGAGAGCTTAAATATTCAAATTTAGCAGCTCTGATAAAAGCATGTTTAGTTTTGTCTCATGGGAACAGTGATGTTGGAGAGGTTTCTCCAAATCGAAGTTAATTCTTCTGGAAGAAAAAGCATCAATATCAGAAAAATAGTTAAACTCAAGAATTAGCTATTGTAGATGGTTTAAAATTGTATGGAAACCATGTAGCATTGATGCCTATAACTAAAGAATTGGTATCGATGTCAATGAACATAAGTCATATGCTGCATATATGGAAGAGGAAAAGAATAAATAGAAGAAATGAAAAAGAAGACAGAAGAAGCAGAACGTACACAACAGGAACAAATCAATAAGCATAAACTTAAAGAAGACAACAGAAAATTGTAGAAATGGAAGAGAGGGCAGTTGCGGCAGTGAAAGAAAAGGAAAAACGACAACAGTCCTCTAATAAATTGTTTCCAGAAGCCAGTGAGAGATTAAAACGAGCAATTGAAAAAAACAATATCGAATTAAGACTTATACGGGTTGTTAGAAGGTGCAACCGAGTTAAGAAAACAAACTTTAGAGCAAGAAAAAGAAGTAGAAAAATTAAGCCGCATTTTAAATAAATGAAAAAGGGAATTACTTGATTCATTTGTATCTTGTGAAAATCCTTCAGAAAAAGCCAAACATAATTGAAATTAAATGATGTGAATGTCTTTTGCAATTTTATATAACCTTTTATACTAATTTTTCATAAAGAATAAAAGTTATCTTTACAGATAATAATTTTATAATATTATTTAATGGGATTTCTGATTGTAAGAATCAATGGGAGTGGGTGGATGCATTGTATACTTCTTTTCAGAGGCTCGTGTTTTTAAAACACAGGCTACTATTTTGGATACTTTTCTTAATCTAGTAGGATACTATTGCTACTTTTTTGGAGATAAAGTTGGAGTGGCAGCCCTGTCACCGGGAAAGCTTGATTAGACCTCCCCACTACTCCGAATATTCCGTAAAACAAATTTTATCAATTGTATATCCGCAAAACGAATTTCAGCACTCTTACCGAAAAAACGGGGGAAAAATAATAAAGTTCATTATATGCAAACCCCCTTAACTGTCATCCTCTGCCATCTCGACAATGATTTAAACATTACAAATAGCATTTAAACTATTATTCACTATTTATGTTAAGGATATTTACGTATTTGGTTATTTTCAGTTTTTGTCACTGTGTGGCGTTAACTTGTTCTTCCTCTTCTTACTGTACTACTCAGTGAATAAACATCGTGTAAGTGTTTTGCTCTTGTACTGCCGTCGTTTCTTTCACCAAATACAACTCTATGAGCTCATGAATCGCAAGTATACTCTGCCTTAACTTTGTCATCATAATTAACAAACATTTTGGTCCTTCGAGCCGGATGATATTTGCAACCGTCGAAGTTATTTCTCTCGAGTGCTTTTGTTCTCATGAGTTCAGTTGATAATTGCTCCTGGTCCTTCGAACTGTTGAATGTGTGTTTTCACTGAGAAGACCTCGTGATGTTTCTTTATTCTACTTCAGTGTACTGATTGTTCTTCGTGTTTGTGACTGTTTCTCGCCGCTCCATGCTGTCGTTTGCTCAACACTGATTCGTCATTCCCGCCATCGCTATTATTTACCCGCCATTCCGCCATCTTGTCTCTACGCATCTCCTCCTGATTCATTTTGCTGGCTTCATCAAACACAATGGATCCTAAAAGAAAACGCGCTTCCATCAAAGCTATGCTAACTCGTTTTGAATCGTATGTTCGAGCACTTTCATCTGCAAATCCTATGTTGAGCAGCCTTAGACATTCTTCAATTACATGAACGGCTGATCAACGTAAAACCCATTACTCGCTTCGTTTCATGAGATTCAACTAGAGATCGACACAGATGATATAAACGATATTGAATCTGAATCAGCAGAATTTGAAGCTAAGTATTTTAACATAATAGCTAATGCTGAACATTTGTTAGATAGAAGTATGCCTTGCCCAACCCACCACGTCAAGAAGTTTCATCTCGATGTCATCCTCTTGTCCGATCTGCAATAAAGATCATAACTTATACTCTTGTTCCACTTTCAAATCTATGCCTGTCAAAGAACGTTTTGCTAAAGTAAAGAATTTAAGATGCTGCATAAATTGCCTTTCTAAGGGTCACTTCACTATGAACTCTATGTAGCTCTAAGCACAGCTGCAATAAGTGCAAAGCTCGGCATCATACTCTTTTACATCTTGATCCCATAACCACCCCTGAGAAGCCAGTTGCTGAAAATGATACAGTCACCCTTTCGGCATTGTCCTCTTTCAAACAATGTGCTATTCTCTCCACTGCTGTTGTGAATGTTGTTGATCATCAAGGTCAAACTCATCAAGCAAGAGTTCTACTTGATTGTGGTAGCACTTCATCGTTTGTAACTTCTTCTCTATGTAAGAATCTCCAGCTGCCTCAAACTCCAGTCAACATCCAAGTCCAGGGCATCACCAATTCTACTACCAGTGTCCATTGTTGTTGTAAAATTCTTTTGCATTCTCGGGTCTCCAATTATCGTTTGAAATCTCGTTTTTTAAATGTTTGGTCGTTCCTCAGATTATTGGCCATTTGCCCAATACACCAATTGATCTTGCCAGCATAAACATTCCTCATGGCCTGAAGATGGCTGATCCTCACTTCAATGTCGATTTATTGTCAGTATTCCTCTTAATAAGGCTCCAGAAGTATTAGGTGACTCATACGAAATAGCTGAAAATTTCCTTCTAAATCTTGAAAGAAAACTTGTCTCCAACACTGTCTTGCATGAGCGAGAATATGAAGACTTGGGCCACATGTCCGTTTGTGATCATGCACCTTCTAAGATTTCCTGCTTTTTACCTTATCATGGCGTTCTCAAAGAAGATAGCCTGACCATAAAGCTTCGTGTCGTTTTCAATGGTTCTGCTCCCACTACCTCTGGTGAATCGTGTAACTCCTTACAATTGGTCGGCCCTACCATTCAACAGGATCTGTTCAGTGTTCTAATCCGATTTCGCAAACATGTCTACGCCTTCCCTGCTGATATAGAAAAGATGTATCGCCAAGTTTTGATTGATGAGTCTCAAAGACCCTTGCAGCACATCTTATGAAGACCTGATCCAAATGACGCCATCAAAACCTCTAATCTGAACACTGTTATTTATGGTATTGCTTCTGCTAGCTTCTTAGCAATTCGATATTTGTTCGAATTGGGTATTGAATGCGCATAATCCCTTCCTGAGGTCTCTCGAATCATAAAAGAAGACTTCTACGTTGACGATTTGTTGAGTGGAGCGAATGACATCTCCACAGCAAAGGTACTGTGCAAAAACCTCTTTGCTACTTTGCAAACTGGTTGCTTTAACTTACGAAAATGGATCTCGAACGAGCCTCTAATTCTTTCAGACTTCATAGACTCCGACATTCATCCTATCCTAGTTGATATTGGCTCGCATGATTGATGATAAGTTGACATTCTCTATTTTTCTTACCTCTCCAAAAAGGATAACTAAACGTGCTATCCTGTCCGACATCTCGCAGATTTTAGACCCTCTTGTCTTGTTAAGCCCTTGCACCATTTAGGCCAAGATGATGTTGCAAGCGCTTTGGTTAGAGAAACTTCATGGGACGATAACATTCCTCGCTCCTTGTCCACTCAGTGGTTGAACCTGAAAGATGATTTTCCTGCCATAAACGAAGTTACCTTCCCCAGATGTATCATCTGCAATGAGCCGAAAAGTATACAGCTTCATGCCTTCTCCGACGCGTCCGTCAAGGCCTATAGTGCCTGCATCTATGTGAGCTCTGTTGATCAAAGCGGTGCTATTTTCTCAAATTTATTGTGTTCTAAAGCCAAAGTGGCTCCTCTCAAGTCTACATCCATTCCCAAACTAGAAATTTTTGGTGCTCTCACTCTCGCCCGCTTAGCCCAGCAGGGTACTTCTGCGCTCCAAATAACGTTTGATCAGTGCTTCTTCTGGACTGACTCCACTATTGTACTTGGTTAGTTGAAATGCATCCATATCGTCTACACACGTTTGTCGCCAATCGTATATCTGAGATCCAGACATTCTCCAGGAAATCTGTTTGGACCCACGTCTCCAGTGGAAATAATCCTGCCGACATCCTCTCAAGAGGGGTATCTCCTACTGTTCTGAAGGATTCCGCCTTGTGGTTTCATTGTCCACCATGGCTCTCTCTAGAAGAATCTTCATGGCCAACTCTGCAAACGCCTTCTATACCACTTGATCTTCCGGAAGTAAAAAGATTAGATGTAATATCTGCCACTACTTCATGTTCTTCATTCCCATTTTCAAGATTCTCAGATTTTGATCATTTGAATCGCATCATTGCCTTTATATTGCGCTTCAAGAACAATTGTCTATGTCCCAAGGATGCCCGAATGTATGGTCCTGTTACACCTTCGGAAATTGAGTGTGCCTTACTGACTCTTGTTAGACTTTCTCAAAACCACTTGTTCCCGGATGAGATTAAAATCTGTCAATCCCGCTATCATCGATCACATTCGAAGCTATCTTCCTTGTCCTTGTTTTTGGACTCTGACGGCTTGCTGCGGGTTGGAGGTAGATTGCTTAATTCTGATTATTCGTTTAATAAGAAATTTCCCCTCCTCATCTCTGGGAAACATCTGCTGGCTAGACTGTTTGTCACTTCAGAGCATCTTCGCCTTCTGCATGCTGGTCCTCAACTACTTCTTTCATCACTGCAGTTCCAACTTGAAACTTGACTTCCTTGTGCTCATCAAGGACGATCTCCGACCACCTATCCTTTGGAAGCTCGGCCGTATATCACCCAATTTCATCCTGGCAGAGATGGCATCCCTCGTGTGGCCACCATCCGTACCTCTACCGGATTTTTGAAAAGATCGTTCGCCAAGGTTTGTCCATTACCCAACGAATGTTAATGTTCTTTACTTGTTTTTGTTGCTCTTTTTGCCAAGTTTTGAAAGTCAAGCCTTTCAAGAGGGGACTGTTATGTTAAGGATATTTACGTATTTGCTTATTTTCAGTTTTTTCTCACTGTGTGGGTTACTTGTTCTTCCTCTTCTTACTATACTTCTCAGTGAATAAACATCGTAAGTTTATTCACTTGTTTTTTTGCACTCGTACAACTCGAGTACTGCCGTCGTTTGTTTCGCCAAATACAACTCTATGAGCTCATGAATCGCAATTATAATCTTCCTTAAGTTTGTCATCATAATTAACACAAACAATTTTAAATTACCAAAATTAATACAATATAAACGACACCCAACAAAATATTAAAACTATGACTTTTATGTCACATCTGTCTCTATTAAGAGCAAATATTCCAATGGCATCCAATGCTCTTGATTATATGCTTAAATTGGGTGCCATTCGTTTCTCTCCCCCCCCCTCCCAATTTTTAAATTCAATTTTTTGTGTGTTTCGGAAAATCTTGATTTTATATTTAATTTTGAAAACAAGTATGTTTATGTAGAACGAAATACTGCCTAAATAAATTTGATAAAATTTATTCCCATAAATATGATGGAGTATCAAAATTTTTGTTACTGGATATTTTTGAAATTTATAAATTAAAAATTTTTTGTCTTTACAGGCATTAGAAGATTATCGCAATGGGAAACTGGGAAGGATCATTCGTAATGAAACAGATATGTTAGAAGGTGCTGGGAAAAACCAAGAAAATAGATTTTAATGTAATGATGAAATTGGAGTTGTGTTAATATGCTGGTGGGAAAATTTAGTTCATTAAGTTTTTCTAGCAGTATATTTTAATATTTTCACCTATACAAATACATAAAATGATGGGATGAGTGAGATTTCTCAATTTGTTTGATTCTTGCTCTAGCTATTGCAACCAAAGGTGAGAGTGGAAATAATGAGAGCCAACGGATTCAAGCCCGAGTTAATCGTTTAGAACAGGCAAGACAGTTACCTGTAGCAACCACTCTAGCAATTCTTCGGAAATTTTCTTTTCATGTATTCACAAACATTCAAAACATTCTCTTTACCCTGACTGTGAATTGTTTGGCCTTTTGCGACCGACTCTAGAGCATGCTTCCACCATCACGGATACTTCAATGAATTACTTTTGCTTTTCACAAGGTGAGATCGCCATGAAATAATTTCTGGTGTAGCTTCTCGAGAAGTGCAATTGATAAGAGAATGATTCTGATGGGCCCCATCTTTTGTTGCTTGAGCTATAATGTCAAAATTTTGGTACAGCACTTTACAGAAAAACAAAGAGTGATTTCTTTGCTGTGTGAAAGAATAGAGATAAACTGGAGATTGGTTTGCTGTAATGATTTGGCAAGATAATTCGACAGTCTAGAATATCTGACTAAATTTTCAAGATCAACGTAATTCTATTAAATTATCACACAAACTGCAATTTTATTCAAGCAGTATTTAATTATTTGATTATTTATTCAATTGTCAAAAACATACAAAGCCTGTCTAAAAAAGTGTCCGATTTTAGTTTGAAAAAAGTTATGTGACGTAGTTCACTTTTAATGCTGCTGTCGTGTTGTGCATGATGTCGTCTCTTCGGATATCAAAGCAGCTCAGTGGTATTTTTACTCTGGCAAATGGCCAGAAACCACAAGGAACCAAATCTTGAAGGTAAAGAGCCTGGCGAAGGAGCATAATACTCTTCTTTGTCAGGAAACTGGATCAAATGGGACGAAAGAGTCAGGGTGGAAACTCATGATATAGCTACCTGTTTTCTGTGGCCACAGATCGGTCCTTTGCGACATCAAAGCGACAGTGTACCTCGTGGTAGTATTCCTTGGTAAATGTTTTAAATTTTGCAACAAACTCATGATGAATAATGTTGCAGGTCGTTAAGAAAACAGTCATCATCTTCATTATCATCTTGATTTTGCTCCACACATGTCATGCTTTTTTCAGATGGATGCTTTTACATGATTACTGCATGTACGTTCCTGACAAAACTAGACACAGTTTCTTTGTTCTGCATGTTTTGCCATCTTAGTCTGAATACAACATGCATTTTCACATACAGCTGCCTATCAGCAATGGATTATATGGTGTACAGTGGTACCGTTCTATTATTGTGACTTTCTACAGTAAAAAATAAGGTCAGATCCTTTTTAGACAGGCATCACACACTTGGATTTTTATCATATAGATTTTTTCTCATTTGATGTGTTGCAGAGCTGAATTGGCAGAATTGATGAAAAGGTGTATAAAAGACTATATTTCACTTTTGTGCATGGAATAAAATGATTTTAAACACTTTGTATAAAACACCTGAAACTTTATTTAACCCAAGATTTGAAAAATATTTAATGCAAAGAAAAAATTATATGTAAAAAATATATATATATATATTGTATATACCTTCTATTGAATCTTTACTTTTAATAATGACTGTTACTATTTTTTTAAAAAAGATGTTTAAAAGCTCTAAATCTGTATCATTAAAAATTGTTAATAAAAATTATATTAAAGATAAGATGTTTGCACTACGATAAAAGAGATAATCAAATTTTTGTGGTACCATTAGACCTTGTTTTAAACTTTGTCCATGAGTCGTTATATCCCTTTTGCTTAACCAAAAGGAGATATTCTTGGCAATATATCGTCCACCCAGTCTATATACGTATTCTCTAGCTTTAAGGTTTTACTTTCATCTTTTCACTTTTGTCTTTCCCGCTGACGATGGATACCTGGTACCCGAAATATGTTTCTGGTATTTCAATTTTATTCTTTGTGAATTAGAGTTTTCCCTTTTTGGAGTAAGAAGATGACGTCCGTCATGTACCCTGGCCGCCCCAGAGCCCAGACTTCAACCACATAGTGAATGTATGGGACATCTTGGAACGACACATTCGACAAGTTCCTTTTCCAACAAATCTGCGTGAACGTCTGGTCTTCCATTGACTGACAAGTGTTTCAACACATTTACTGTATTCCAAACCGCATAGACTTATTCGGGCCAAACGTGGTCCAATAAAATATTAAATGGGCATTTTAATTCATTGACCAGTGTGTATATGTATATTTATTTATTATTTACTAGCAGAGGACCCGGGATAATTACACTTGTAGGTAAAAAGAGCAATCTCAAAATTGGTTAAATAATAACTCAAATCAATACAATACAGAGCGAAGGGACTATCCATTCTAAGAAAAATCCGAAAAACTGGAATTCTAGATGATATACCGGGATTTGCCTCAGATTAAAATGATATCCATCTTCACTGCCGGGAAATATCACCTAATACTTTAGACCCAAGTTTTTTTGCCCTTGATGTAGAAGCTCTTATACCCTATTGCTCTATTCGAAACTCCCGTTGTTCAGATGTTTCCAATTCCCATTTAGCCTTTTCTGTATTAGCTGCGGAGTTTCCAAAATATTCACATTCACACACAATATAGTCAGAATGTATTTTTATGAAATGTTTGGATCTGCTATGCTACCAAATAAGCTAGGTGATAACCCCGGCGTGCCTCGGACTGTTATCTTGATTAAATTTTTCAATATCTTAGAATTAATACAGTAAAAATTCATAACGGAAATATGAAAAAATATTCTTTTAATGCTCACAATGGATGGACCTCTACAAGTATGCTACAGTTAGCCTTATTATCAAACTTCTTGATCAGTAATCTTACTTTATTTGTACACTTAATGTTGTTGTAATTCCCACTCTTCTCTCGATGTCTTGAAGCAAAACTTGGCCATTCATCACTTTGAGTTGTCTGGCAGTTGACGATTCTTCGATTGATATGCTCACCATTTGCTCAATGCAGCAGGTAACTAAAGTTCTACTTCCTCTGTCGCCTTTCTACTATTTCTCAATAGTCTGCTAATTCTCCATTATCTCCAGTTACTGATGATTTTTAAAGATTTTTCAAGAAATTGTTTAGTACTAAGAACTCTCAATTCTAAGAAAAGCCTGAATAACAGGAATTCTATGCATTGTTACAAATTGAACCTTATATATATTGCAAAAACTTTTCTCTTAATTGTTTGTCATGAGATATATATTGTTGGTCCGTGCGTAGTATTTGTGAATTGCGTCTATATGCCATTGTTGATACATATTGTTGCGCAAACTTTCCTTGCATTGTTGGTCATGCGATACCTCTTATTAATATGCCCTGCCATCATGAATATCGATTTTTATCGATAGTTATTATTTTTTCGAAATCTGAGGTAGACTGTGACCTTCCTCATGCTTTGAAGGTCAAGTATGCAAAACTTCATCAAGATCGGAATAAAACTGTAGATTTGGATTAAATACATACAAACCCACAAACATCCTTTATATACAGGGTCGAGACATATTAATATGACCACCTCTCCTCGAACATGTTGGAACGTCCCATGGTATGCAGATGAAAAATCATTGCATATCATTAAAAGCTGGCAACAGCAGACGTGTAGTAGCATCCATTAACACAGCAATTGTCACCGTCATGGGCAGAGCAAGTGACCTGTCGGACCTCCAAAAGGGGATGATCATTGGCTATCGGGCCAGTAGGGCAGCATTTCAGAAACTGCCCCCTTTGTGAACTGCTCTAGGGCTGCTCGCGACTGGACGAACCAGACAGTTAAGAGCAACGGAAGAGGTAACTGGGGGGGGGGCCCACGGGCCATCGATCCTAGAGGCGTGCGTTGGTTTGACGCCTGGCCAAGACCAATCGGCGTGCCACTGTTGAGCAACTGACACAGCAAATGAACAGTGGGACCACTAGGCATGTCAGCACCAAGACAGTGCAACGTTCCCTCTTGAAGTTGGGGCTCCGGAGCAGGCGTATGGTAACAGCACCATGTTGACGCCTGTGCATCGCCGAAAACTCCTCCAATTCGCAATGGACTATCGCCATTGGACCTCGGCTGAGTGGCAAAGGGTTGCTTTCTCTGACGAGTCGCGGTTTCTGGTGAACAGAGTGGACGGACGATGGAGAATTCGCCGGAAAGCATCTGAGAACAGGCATCCCGACACCATCGTTGGCAGACGACAGGTTGGTGGGGGAGGTGTGACTGTTTGGGTTTTTTTCGTAGTATGGTCTGAGTCACTGAATGCTGTTCGTTACCTCACAATCGTCGCAGACCAGGTACAACCCTTCATGTCGACAGTGTTTCCTCAGGGTGATATCACTTTTCAACAGGACAATGCTCCCTGCCATACTGCCAAAATTATCCATGACAGGTTCGAGAAGCATTAGGATGAATTCAAGCTACTCCCATGGCCACCAAACTCCCCGGACGTCAACCCAATTGAACATTTGTGGGACCATCTCGATCGCCATGTCCGCAAGCTGGACCCTCCACCACGCACGGTGATGGAATTATGGGATGCATTGATCGCCGAATGGTCCCAGGACCTGTAACCACCTTCCGAGAATATATTGACTCTCTGCTACGTCGACTACTTGCTGTGCTTGCTGCCAAAGGTGGATATTCCGGATACTAGCAGGTGGTCATATTAATGTGTCCCGACCCTGTATATAGATTACTAGCAGAGGACCTGGCGTTGCCCGGGATATTTACACTTTCAGCTAAACAGAACAATCTCAAGAAATTAAATTATAATTCCAAATTGATTAAATAATAACTCAATCAATACAACACAGAGCGAAGGGACTATCCATTCTAAGAAAAGTCCGAAACTAGGATTTCTAGGTGATATACCGGGACTTTATTTAACCTCAGATTAAAATGATATCCATCTTCACCACCAGGAACATCACTGGATACTTTACACCCAAGTCTTTATTGCCCTTGACGTAGGAGTGCTTAAACCCTCTTCCTTGATTCGAAACTCTCGTTGTTTCCAATGCCTGTATAGACTTTGCTGTTTTAGCTACAGAGTTTCTCTGACCAATATTCCTTCCTCTTTTCTTTCCAGACACATAACTTTCTGCCAGTCCTCTGGACATATGATAGCGAACTCAAGGCAAACACGTGTGACTCCTTTTCCTCCTCAATAGACGCTGCCTGTCACTGCATCGTTATTTTATGTTCATTATTAATAATTCTTGGAAACGAACGTTCAATCATCGCATCGCAAAAGTGTGTCCTGCGAAAGGGCCTACAGGGATGCCTGTTTGGATCCTAGGTTTGCTGCATTTGACCTAGTATTTAATGAAATGCTAGAATCTCTAAGGAATGACATAAACGCCAAGTACAATGCACTGGAGGCGAAGGTCGACTCCTTACGTACAAGTTTTGACGAGAAATTCAGTGGAATCAACACGGAAATTCAAAACTCTCGTACAGACGTCATCAACAAGATAAATGATTTTAGAGAAGCCATTGAGAAATGTTCCGGGACTCCAAAGGCGGGAAACTCCATTGAAAAAATAAGGTAAGAGAAAATTTTTAACCTGTCTCGCTTGCTAACAAAGTGCATAGACTGGAGTCCATGGAAATAAGTGATGATCGTGACTGTTCGACAAACGGTGGAAACAAAAGAAGCCAGACCGACGGAAGTGATGGAGAAGTGGAAGACAGTGCCTGGCCAGTTGTTCGTAGCAAAAAACCTAGAAGGGGAACGAGGACGGAAAATTCCAAGATTAAGGTAAGTGAAAAGAGAGCTATTTACATTCCCCCTATTATCGTTAGACATCATGGGAAACCGATTAAGGAAGTGCTAAATGAGATAAAAAATCACGTAACGTTAGATAAGATTACTGCGCATACTGGACGCTCAGACACTATCAAGGCTAAATGCCACGATAAGGAAACTCATAAAACCCTCGTGTCAGGAATCAAAATGAATGGTGTGTTTAAAATCAGCATCAGCTCAAGCTGAGAAACTGTTAAAATACGTTGTCCGTAATGTAGTTATAACGTATGTCATGGAAGATTTTTGCGCAGACCTTAGAAACGCTAACTACTTCCCCGATAAGGCAGTTAGACTCAAAAAAGCAAATGGTGCAGTTGAGATGCCAATGGACCTAGTGCTCCTACAAAACACTGAGCACAATAAATCTTTCCTAAATTTAAAACGCATTGGTCCACTTGCTGTAACAGTTGAATTGTTTAGGGGTAACAAGAACCCTTACAATGTTACAATTGTTTACGTTTTGGGCACGTGTCCCAGAGCTGCACCGAGTCACCGCGTTGCAACAAGTGCGCGGGCGACCACCAGTCAAGGGACTGCACCAATATAAAAGGTAAAGACCCTCCTAAATGTATTCGATGTGAAGGCCAGCACACATCGAGTTATACTAAGGGTCCCAAGTACCCACAAGTTAAAAGGAATAGAACTTCCAAAGTAGCTGAACACGACGAATTGGCTAAAATTCAAAGGTATCTGGGTAACCTAATGAATATGTTAAAAGACACGGAAATAATCATGGATACACATCCCTACAAAGTTATAAATCAAGGTAAGCTATGTTGCACTATATGGAATGCAAGGGGGATCCCTCGCAAGCGTTTCGAATTTTATGATTTCCTTACGAGCTGGAACATCGATGTTGCCTTCTTGTGCGAAACCCATCTCAAACAGAGTAAGGCTTTCAATCTACCAGGTTACTATGTTTACCGAAAAGATAAGCCCCCTAAAAAAGCTTCAGATCCAGCCTCTGGTGGGGTAGCTATTGTTGTTAAAAGAAGTATTAATCACACTAAGATTGTCACATCTAACCTTGTCAATATGGAAGCGGTTTCCATTGTCATTAAAGATGCTGATGTTGGAGAGGTCAAGTTTACTTCCCTGTACAACCCACCCAGGCACAAGTTAGACAGGAACTCGCGACTTAGAGGACTACTGTCTGGGCCCACCCCAGTCGTTATGGCGGGTGATTTGAATGCGAAACACCCACACTGGAACTCCAGATGCACTAATCAAAGTGGCTTGGTACTGTATAGGTACATGGTAGATCAGATCGACACTTCCGTTATTGGTTCTCTTGAAGATACATACTACTAAAGACACAGACCCCCTCTGTGATCACTCACCCGCTAGTGACGTGCTCGACATTGCTGTTCTCAAGGGGTTTTTCAAACTCTATAATATTTTTACAGTAAATGCCTTATCATCTGATCACCTACCAGTTGCACTAAATTTTGAGAGGATAAATATCGACCTGAGAATAAATCTTCATTATAAGCAGGACTGGAAATTTTTTAGAGAACTTATGAACGACAGTAACATTCCCTATCAGGATCCCGTCACCAGCAGTGACATTGACGAAAATATCAAAAACGTCACTCATTCCATCAAGATGGCTGCAAATGCTAGTGTTATGCCGGTGGATTGCAAGCGGCCAGACCATCTGGAACTTCCTCCCTCCATCAAGCAACTCATCCACGAAAAAAACACCTTCAGAAGACTTTGGCAGCATACCAGGTTTTTTCACTTCAAGACGAAGTACAACAGGCTTTCCCGCAAGGTAAGTGAGCAGATTAAGGATTTAAGGAATCAAAGATGGAACGACAAAATTAAAAGTCTGTCCGTCCAGGTTAACTCTCTCTGGAGTACGGTCAGGGCCCTTAAAAGCAACAGGACTATTGTTCTCCCTCCTCTGCTTACGGAGGGTGGCGATTTTGTTAGCAATGACCAGGACAAAGCACATATTATCGCCGATTCACTGAAGAGCCAATTCTCTACGCCCAAAGAGGATGGTCTGGTCAATATTACTCATGAGGTCAAAGACGTGTGTGACAAGTATAGCCACACCCAGCGCGCTCTTGCCTCTACTTATGTCATTGGCACCTCTGAGATATTGGACATCATAAAGCGCCTGAAAAGCAAAAAGGCAGCCAGCATCGACACCATTACCAACAGTGCTCAAGAATTTGCCTCCCAGTGTTATCTGCATCATCACCAAGGTCATGAATGACTGCTGGCTTAGCGGCCATTTCCCTAGTGCCTGGAAGGACTCCGTTATCATCACCATTCCTAAACCTGGACTGCATCCTGCTCTTCCCACAAAGTTATAGGCCCATTAGCTTGTTGCCCATGCTTTCCAAGGTCTTTGAGTGCACTATTCTCAAGAGGTTCAACGATTACTGCGAGGCAAACAACCTCATTCGTAGTGAGCAATATGGCTTCCGTCCAGGCCACTCTTGTCAGTTTCAGTTATGGAGGCTTGTTGCTGATTTAAACGGTCCAAATCAGGCTTGTTGCTGATTTGAAGAAATCCCTTCGCGGGACGAAGTTTGAAGGTAACGACTCCCTTGTGCACGCGGCTAAACAGTGGCTCAAACGTGCTGGTCGAGACTTGTGCAGGTAGCAGGTATACACGCCCTCGTTCCAAAGTGGCGTAAGGTAGTTGAAAGGGATGGGGATTATGTGGAAAAATAACATGTTGTTCCTAAAGGATGTATCTATGACCTCCATAAGTTGTAAGGGTGTAGAATAAAAACTAAATTAAAAAAATATTGCGCATCACTTTTAAAGTGACCCTCGTAATATTATAATAAAAAATCCGACTTCATATCAATCGTTTTTGTGCAAACAGAATCTTTTTATCTGCATTTGTGCGCGAATTATTGAGTTTAAAAGTTTTCTCTGACTTTTCGATCGCCCTGTATTTATTATGGAAGAATAATTAGTACGCTTGCTGGGTGGAGATTAAACTCTAGGATAGAAATTAAGATTGAAATTTTTTACTATCAAATAGTGCTAAATTTTCATTTTAATGTTTAGAAATAAAAGGATGAATATTACTGTTTGAATTTGTAATTACTCTATAATTAAATTATTGTTAGTGAAGTGTTGCTCCATTATCGTTTGGAAACTTTCAAATCAGAAATACTGAGATTAACACCATTCTCTCTCCGAAGAGAAAAAGTTTGCAAACTTTTCCAGTAAACTTCGTTGGCTTTCATAATTCTTATCGGCGCTTCCTTTCATCCCTTAATTAAAGATTTAACGAGCAGCTGAAACCTGACCTGAAAATTTCCTTGCCGTTTTTGCTTAAACGTATCTGTTTTAAGAAACCACAGCGTGCCAGATAGACGACAACGGCGACAAATTGTGGTTGCGCAGACAATTACGCTGTCAGTTTTCCTTTGACTGAATATTGGTTTAAATAGTCATTTGCTTTATCAAAGATTTCAGAAATCCGCGTACATACTATATATGCAACTCATGATAAAAATGCTTAACTACAATGAAAATCATATGAACTCCAATCATATAGTTACTTTAAAGATGTAAACGATTGTCAGAACGAATGGCTTACTTCATTAATCTTGGAAGTTTAATACGTGTTAAGAATGTTGCGTAAATAGAGAAACGCTATACTGTATTTGACTCTTTTGGTCAAAATAGATGAGTTAATCAAAATTTTAATTAAGCATCGAAGTAACGCCTTCGTTAAGTAAATTATTTTCGATTATCAACATGCTTTAAAATTTAGTTTTCCTAATTTATTTTCTATTTGAAACAAGAACGTTTTTGTATAATTTTAATTAGTAACTATATTTAAATTTTAAATAAGCACAGATTATATCAATAACTGACAAGAGACTATATTAAATTAAAATT
>JAHWFO010006271.1:734490-762839 GCA_023313115.1 Rhysida immarginata
TTTAGAATTTTGCCAGATATTTTCCGAGCACCCTGTATAAGACAGCTTTTCGTTTATAGCGCTGTGGTTTTGATGAAGAAAAATAAAATGCTTCCGATACAGCAGTTCTCCATAGACGACAAGGCTAGCAGCTGTAAAGTGTACAAAAACCATTCAAACACCACTGTTAAATGCTATTTTAGTTCGTACTGATATACGAGGGGAAGTCAGTAAGTTACAAATGGTGATTTAAAAAATACTAATTGGGATAGGAATCTGAAACACAGATAAATTTGCAAGTTATTATCTTCTTATTTCTCAACAAAATTCCTGATGTTGTTGATGCATTTGTCCTATCGACGTAATAGTCTTTCAATACTTTCTCGTTAAAAAACTGGGCTCTTTTGCCTGAACCAATTTTGCACTTCATTTTCAACTTCCTCGTCATTTTGCTTTTTTAAAGCGACTTTCATCTCTCTGGTACGCTGAAAAACCATCTTGCGGTCAGCGCCGTAGTGAGAAAATTTTCGGCCCTAGGCAAAAAATTTTGGGCCCTCGGCAAATCAGCTTTATGGGGCCCTAAACAAAGTTTACCCAAAAACAAATAACACAGACCTATTCAAAATCCAAGCATTGACCATATGTGCCAATCATTACTTCACAGAAAATAATTGTGACATTTTAGATTGGGACCATACATTGAATGAGGGGGCCCCTATCTACAGGGGGCCTCGGGCAGGAGCCAAGGCGGCCCCCCCCCCCTTCACTACGACCCTCTTGGCGGCTAGCATTGTGCAAATGACAAGAGAGGATGAAAGTGGAGTGTGAAACCGGGTCAGGCAGAAAAGACTTCCCCTCGTATAATCTGCACTGCTGGAAAGAGGAAATAGAGATATTGTTGTGTATTTATTCGCCTTGTTAACTCTTGCGAAACCCTTTAAAAAAACCATGTTTTAATAGAAGTGAAACGCCTGGCGACAGCAGAGACGCACTTCCTAGATTTCAGAGCATGGAACGTTTTTAACGAAAGTATATATTTTTATTATTAATCTTTGTGAAATGGAAAAAATAATTAATAAAAAAAGTAATTTTAGTGTAAATTGAAGTTTCATACAAATATCAACTTTTTTTGCCTACTTCCGCTCAAACAATTTTATTTCTACAAATTTATACAGTAACTTATTTGAAAATATTATTAGCGACATAAAATCATGTAATAATAATAATAATAATAATAATAATAATAATAATAAATAATAATAATAATAATAGTTTCTATGGAATGAGTCATTTTTTCTTTAATATACCAGGATGATGGGGAGTGTAACAACATTACACAGAAAGACAAAAAATTAAAACAACAAATATGTTGGTTTATAATTTTATAGCTTTTATTTATATATCTGTTTTCCCTTATTTTTCTCTACCGAATTCGATTTTTTTGCGGGTTTTTTTCTTCTTTAATTTTTACACATTGATCGTTAGTCCATAACTGAAGATGAAGATTGGCCGAGTGATTGATTGGATCCATATTTCCTAAAAAATAATGGAAAGAAAGCATTTTCAGTGACATTAGACTATAAAATATAGTTTGCTATGATGAATGAGAGAGAGAGAGAGAGATAAAAGGTACATAAAAATATTTAAAAGATTTAATAAGTTCTAGCTTAAACTTACTCTGATGAGCTAAAACATTGTGACCACTCCCTACGAAGTAAGATCTATTGTTTTAATAGATGGTTACATAGTGAGATATCACAAGGCATTCGCAATAGATATGTTGGATGTTGAAGACATAGCGAAGCACAAAGAAATGTGCCTTGATATAAATAAAACTAACCAGATATCTTAGCATCTAGAAGATTTGGGTACGTTCCCGATCAGTCATAATAAATAGCTAAAGACTAGGTGTGAGGATCTGAGGAGAAAAAAAATTACGAACCGTCAATAAGACATTGGGAGGCCAAGATTTATCGATGTTTTAGCTCAAGGAAAGCAAACCTATTTGATAAGGAAAAAGGCAGAAAAATTACTGTGGCAAAATTGCAGATAATTTAATACTCGTAAGCCATTAAATGAGCATTCTGTAGACCATTGATCTGTGAATCATTTTCTGCTAGGAGGCGCTGGCTCCGATCATATAAACATTACTTTTACCATTGTTGCAGACCTTGTAAGTAAACGGAGCTGCGAGGACCCCATGTTCATATGACAAAAAATACTTCTAAGGACCTCTTCTATCATCTCCCAAAAAATCTGTACTCAATTCAAAAACACTCTGTATAATCTATAATAGTTGAAGTGTCGAAATTTATAAAAAAAGCGTTTTGAACAAAAAAGTTTTCAAATATTAAATTAACAGGATCACCTGAAAAAGATTTTATGTTTGGCGTTGCGCAAGTCCAGCTCACACTTGGCCAGTTTTACATTATTATTTGTAATACTTTAGAGTTTGAACTACAATCATGCCAAGTTTGACGCTTGTATGTATAATCTTTTTACGATAGAACAAAAAAAATCACACACACAAAAAAACTTTTTTACATTTTTTATTATTTGTTAAACAGTCCCCCATCCGCCATAATAAAACATACTCTGTGAAAATTTCAACTGGCTACCTATTCCCGTTCAAAAGATACTGCCCTTAAGAGTATTATCTAACCACACACCAATCCCTGACAGACCAAGAGAATTATAATTTTTATTTTCAGTTTATTTATTTAATTAAATAACAATGACGGAGTACTGTCTTGCCACAACAATCCATAGCTTAGGACGGATTGTTGTAACTTTCTTTGTTGGCCTCGGACGGACAGACGGATAAGAGAATTAGTATAATTAGATTTTTAATTATTTTATTAATTAGACATAGATATGTCTTTAATTATAGTTTATCTCCCATAACAAAGAAATAGTTTAGCAAAGCTTATAAATATACAGGGTGGTCATAAAGTCCCTTAACCGAAAAACTTGAATAACTCAGAATGTATATCGACAGTCTTAATTAAATTTTGTGTAATGTTCTACGTTTTATGCTTAACAGATGACTTCGCAGAAGTGTTCAAAATGTTCTCCTTCCAACTCTTTGCACAGCTGAACTCTTTGTGTATATGTTGGGTAAAAGGACTTTATGATTACGCTGCATTCAAAAAAAAAATCGTCACGTGAAGCACATTTTCTGCTTTTATTCCCATTGTTGCACTTCTGAAGAACGGAGGTGTTTTGGTTCGGAATTCAGTTCAGTGATGAATTTGAAAAGTTGAATAATTGTCTTTGTGGCAACACAGGCAGCTGAATTTACTCTTTTCATTAATGGTAAACAAATAAATAGCCTATTTTCTTTTGCAAAAATAATAAAATAAATAACCAAAACGCTTATAAACATTTTCAGATCCTCCCCTGAACTTGTCTTCTAACTTTTTTCTTATATTTTGAGATTTAGAAATCACTCTTTTCAGAGAATTTCAACAATGTCGAATTCTCTTGCCATTTATATCGATTTTTTTGATTTTGACTTCAGATTTGGACAGAGCATCTAAAAGTAAGTAAAAGTTATAATAGACACACATTTCCTATTTATTTGGTAACATGACCCAAATGGCAGTTAAATTAATTGATGCGGCGCTTATAGTAGTTATTCAGAGTTCATAGTAGTTATTTTGAATGCTATCTGTGGATTTTTAAAGACATTGCTTGTTTTTAGGCCCTGTATCATTTCTTCAAAAGTTTCTCACATACTTGTTAATAGCCTGTATGTCTCAAACAGATATATTCTTAAACTATTTTAACATACTCGCCGTTTCTGTTGAGACATTTGTATAGGCGGGAGATCAAGAAATTAATACTCTATCAAGGAGGACTTCTGTTCATGCAGACATTTTTGTTTAATTCTTTAGTAACAAAGTTTACATCTTTATCTGATATGAATCTCTCACCACGAAGTAAATTTTTTTCATTTATGGAAAGAGATGAAATGGTAAGGTCCAGGTTGATGTTGAAGAATCAGAGCAATCGGATATTACACGAGGATTGGCAGCTAAATGCCATTTTGCTTGCAATTCCATAGTATTAAACTAACGGTAGCTTAAAATCATCACCCTGTAATCGGTGGTAATTAAATGTGGAAACCTTTTTCTGATTTCTTCACGTAGTTTGCCAAATATAAAATAACACTGTTATTAAAGCTACGATAATGATTTATGGAAGGAGAGGGAGGGGGGGGAGTAAATCGAATACAGTCGTGCAAAAATTACATGCAAAAGTTCACCAAAGCCTCCATTTTTGCAGGCTAAGGCTAATATCAATATGTTCAAAATTTTCCCACGTTCATCCTATTTCTACCTATAATCAAAACTTTTGATTTAGAAGGGGGGAGGGGACCTCTCTCCCATTTGGCTACGCCCATGCAAGTTTACAAGAGTATAATTTTTTTTTCAGATATGGAGTTTAATATTCTCATATATCCTGCATGAAAGAGGGCCTGGTGAAATACGTAAGTAAACTGACCAGAAGAAAAAAATGAGAAGGTGAAAGACGACAGACTTCAAATTCATTACTTTGAAAGTGAACATAAAAATAACTGGAGTAAAATAATCCTACTTCTATTTCTTTCAGTCTGTTTACCTATACTGTTTTAGAACTTCAACCATCCTTTCTTACTTGAGAATAAGTTAGAAACAAAAAGTTTCAATGTTTAAAACCGAAATTATTCAATACGGTATTAAAATTTACCCGCCAAATTCTTCTCCTTGTATATCAATCGTCCCAAGAGAACATTTAGATTGGTCATTTTCAATTTTTTGAGAAAAATATGCAAATGATAAATTTTTCAAGAGTCTGCCTTTTAAATAGTAACGTTAATTAATATCTGTATACAATATTTTGCAAGGAATCTTTTCACCTTAGAACTTCTATAGTCTGTTCGGAATTTTATTATTAAATTTAATATAAATAGGAGCCCTAAGACAGGTTTTATTTAAAAAAGACAGCCCTATATTGTAGACATTAATTACTGTTCATATTTTCATAATAAAAACAACATTACACGCAAATAATGATATCGATAGTTCTTTTATTGAAATCGAAGAAATTCCGAAATAGAAATAACTGAGTTTGTCACAGCATCGACGAGAATTCATAACATTGGAAGGTTAGAATTAGAAGATATTTAGGTAGAATTATTTCCATCATAACACATGTAATCTACTTATAGAGAAAATAACACATTATGCCCTTCATGCCAATGAATTTTATAATATTATCTACATATTTCCTGATTATTGTAGCTAATTCCTACGAGAATTATTAGCCCATTCATTTCTACTTGAATGATATTTATTTATAGCAGACATTCGGGTATGTTAAAAATTTTAGTTACGTGTATCATTGTGTGATTTCGAAAATATCAACTGCATACAATTTATTAAGAAAAGATATCTCTTAATACGAGTTATATTTCGTAATACCATTTTTCTTTATGAAAAAAATAACGTTAAAATGGGTTGGGGCCTGGTCATTTCAACCGAGCAAAATTTTTTTGAAAGATTTAAGATAATGAATTTACGTTTGATATTAAAATTCATCGTTGAGTGAAATTTTCGTTCTTAATTACACTGTCCCGTATCTTTGTTGATGTCCTAATTACAAAAGATGTAAATTTACAATTTTTTCCCTTCTCTTTACGAGCAACCCGTCAGATTTTATTAGAATCAGGCGGAGTAGTTAACGATCTCGGAAGCTATTATTCGAACATCGCATTTGCAGGAGACGACACCGCACAAGATTCACCGCCGCCGAGATTTTTTAACCTGTCAAATTAAATAAAAACACATGTGTCCTCTCACGTGCAAGAAATGAACTTCCTTCATTTTATAAACGAGGAACTCTGTCATCGAATTTAGTTCTAGCTCACTATTTACGACAAGAAATTTAGTTAATTTCTAATCTTGAGAAAAACTTTTTTTTAAATTTCAAAAGATAAAAATTTCCTGATATTTTTATAAATGATTTTTTGAGGATCACTCAGCCTCTGTAATAAAGTAATTAACGCACCTTTAAATGTTAAAAACTCTACTACTTTTTAAACCTTCCCCTAACACCTGTTACTTTGAATGGATTCAAATAAATGTGCAGCAAGCTTTTGTAGTACAAACCATTGAGGAATAATAAAATAACTTTTGTCGTTATTACTACTCCATGGTACAAACAATTAACTTTTTTCCATTACAAAAATGCAGGCCGCGGAATTTTTCACTCCTTTTCTTTATTATAACATCGTATATTTTTAAATTGTATGCATAAAAAAGGTACTGTCTGCGTTATATGTAAAATTAAACACATGAAAAGGTTAATTAATAGGAATATGTCTTGTTACGCACTGTAATATTGGTTCATCAATAAATTGGTTTACCTTACAATTTCATTTCACATTTATCAATGGAAATCTTGTTAATTGACGGTGCAGATACAGTTAGGCCATTTGGCATATTGTTTGATTGTTTCCCCCTTCGAATTGATATTAAATTTCTGATATACATTTGTTAAGATTTTTATTTATTTATAAAACTCTAAATTTTGTAGTTGGTAAGTCCGTACACGAGTCAGACAATTCTACAAATACGCATTAGAAATATAGTAGTTTTCTCCTCGTTTGTTAGAGTGTTCGAATGCTATTATCACTTAATAATAATTTACAAGTGCCCCCCCGCCTCTTTGAATAATCTTAGTAGTTTATTATGCACCAAAAATATCCTTTAATTACATTATGAAGTTATAGAAACATTTCTTAAAATTCCTCATTGCCAGTGCGTATTTTAAGTCGCATGTTTATTATTACTAGAAATGAACATTTGGTAAGATTTATCCAAGTTAATGTCTTCATAGTTTTCTATCTTTGTCAAGACGAATCAGGGCATGTTAGTGATGATGTATAAACTTCTCCAAGACTTGAGCATACACTTATAATATTATCGAGTATCGTATTGATTGAAGATAATGAAAGACTGTAATAAACAATTTTAAAAAAACTTGGCTCATTCCTGATAATTGTAGTGATTACCAATTAAAACTGTTGAAGTGTACTATTACTAGTTTACAGCACTATTGCCGATTTTGGATATGACTATTGTGTCTGTGGGTTTAAATTAAATGAACTAAGTTGAATATTTTCGCTTGTTTAGGAAAAGCCTATTCATCTGAAGATCGTGCATCGACAAAGAGCTTAGCTTGACAAGTGCGGTTGGAGCTAGTCTTCCTCAGGCCTATCGATCGTAGGAGATTGATTCGATTAGTAAAGAGAATCCGCCAGTTAAGATTGAATAAACTACTTGATAGCACTTTCGTCTTTACATAAAATTAAAAGTTAAAATCAGAATGAAGAAATTTAAGTCTACAGTATAGCTATGATTTAGCTGTTGCCAGATAGGAAAAAAAAATATTTTCCGATAGTAGACGAACGAAAAAGAAAAGCCGTCTGTTAAACTCGTTGGTTTTCAATTGAAATATGAAAAGTAGTAAACGATAGTAAACAATTATAATTTCTTTTCAAGGCATTTACTGCGGAAATGAAAGTTTTTATCGCCGTGTTTGCTTTCATTTATTTTTGGTATTCAAAAGCAGATAATACAGCAAATCAATGCGATGCGTTTTTTAGATCTCACTAACAAAATATGAATTAATGGCAAGTACCAATATTCTTAAATTCTACAGCACAGCAAATGTTTGAGAATTTTTTTTAAAGGGCAGGGTTTACATATAATTGCAAGTTTTAACCAAAGTTTGCAAAATCATATGTGCCTAATGTCAATTTATTAAAACAAATTATTTGTGCACTTAATGGTTTTGATTTTTTTTTCTCAAAAGTTAACTAGGAGGAATAACCACTGATTTCTTAAAGTAAAAATATTAAAAGCATCAGCTTTTGAGCAAAGTTAGCAATAATGCAGGGAATATGCGTAGCACAAACGAACGCGACGAGAAACGCACTGCACCACTCTTAATGTAGAATGTTATTGCAACACGTTCGAACAATTTGTAGAACAGTTAGATGATAATGAATGCAAGTCTCAAGAAAGAAGAAAGAAATAGTCGCGTTTCGTTAGAAAATACAGCCATTCAATTAGCCCCATTATGTCAGCCACCAAAGATAATAACATTTAGCACGTATTTGTAAGCAGGAATATACTGTTATATTATGGGGAAGGGTGTGACTCTTTAGGCCAACTCATCAACAGCATATTTTTGAGTTTCTTGTGAAATTATATTTTTATTTAAAGAATAACTGACTCTTTCCATTAAGAATTTTAAAGTTGCATCCCAGAAGTTGGTTTTCAAGAAAGCTTGAAACATTTCCTCACTTTCCATAACATATTTCAGGACAGCGAATTCCTAATTGCCAGCACGTTATTTATATAGGTTATAATTTTATTATATTTTCCTATTGAAATAAAAAAATATTAATTATTTATTTTGATTTTACTCATGATAGTTTACAAAAATAATTTTTTAAATAATTTTTCCCATATAAAAATATTGCATTCAATTAAAATGCATGCAAATAAAAAGAAAGCTTAAATCATCAGAACAGTAATAGTACACAAAACAGTTTTTCTCTGGCGACGTACATAAATAAAGTTTACGTATAAATTAGACCTTCAGTGTCTAATTAAATAGATTCTAATGCTGAAAGACTGATAATGCCAATCTAATTCATTCATCCATTAAGTCGAACGCTTTAAACAAACTATTGACTAACGATGAGTGGGAAATACAACATATGCCAAGAATTTGCTGGATCTGATTATTGGAGAATGGTTGTCTTTGAATCGCCCACCTTTACCATTAGGAAATCACAGCAGGTTCTCTGCAGAAATCGGAGTCCTACGTATATTTAGATCAAAAAGATGCATTAAGGAACACTACTATTTGTTTGGCATAACAATAGTTCGAAAGGAGGATATGTTTATCCGCAAGTAAGAAAAAAAGTTGTGAAAATATATATAGAATTATAAACTGTATATGTTTATTCGATTAATTAAATATTATGCATTACGCAAATAAATCAACGTTTTATTAATAAAGTTGACGAATTAAAATTTAATAGATGACGGAAATACGTAAAATTTAATTTAAACCAGGGGTTTATGAACAAGTACCCTTGTTTAAGGTTAATCGTCGAGAATGGAAACCGAAGATTAATATCCCCCGTATTGATATTTCTGAGAGATTTCACCATAATGCCAAGAGAGGGAGACACATCACTATCTTCTATTTATCATATGAAAATCAGAAGCTAGTGAGTCAATAACTTTCACTAACTCCTGAAAATACATTCAAAATACATTCAATACATTTAAATCCCTTTTGACTTTCTAACAATTTTGACACTGCTATGAATGGAAATTAGCTTAATACAATGCAGGTGCGTTTCAATGGATTTGCTCCATATGTTCGTATTAAAAAAAACAATAACTTATTATTAAATAATTTTTATACCAGTTCATTTGTTAAAATTTTATTTAGTCATTAATTACTATTAAACTTCTAATTTTTTTTTTGCTTTCATAATAATAGAATTTGTGAAATTTGAAAATAAGTTTGAAATATGATTTAATAAACTGATAGGTTTTCTTGGATACTATGGTATAATTTATTCTATTTTTTTAATATCATAAACATAGTGTTGTTTATGCTTATGCACGGCTGCAATCCCCACTCTCCCTTTTTTTTTTGGCGCCTTTTTTCATCTTCTCGGCATCTCTTCCAAATTAGGGACAAATTAGCGTCCGGAGCATAATAGCTTTATGTAAAAATAAGGAGAGCATTTTCAACTTGCAAACTTGTGAAATCCCTTCATATTTTTCTATATAAAGTTGTTAGAGTTATTTATAAAGGTAATTTTTAGTCAAAAACAATAAATGGTGGAAGTCGCTATTAACTCGTTTCTGTTTCGAAATCAAATTAACGAGCCGTGAGCCGCATGGTGAAACCCCGCTGATTTTAATCCATATTCGTTATAGTGCAACACATGCATGTCGGTCTTTTCTTTGCCTTTCCTTCCCTTTTTTTTAATAAATCCACAGAAAGAGCAGTCTCTGCATAAATCATGTTTATTAATTGCTCTTTTTCATTAACGGGAAAGCAATATGTGTTCTCTTAAGCCATTAATGTAACAGGGTGTTCTTCAGAAAGACATTTTCTGCTCCATAGAATCTCCTTTGATGGTCTCATTGTGTATAAGCTTTCAGAAAGGAAAATGTTGGATGGTTGCCTTCAAACAATATTTACGGAAGGTCATGTAGATATAACGTAGATAATTTTGTAAAAATTAGGCTGGTCTAGAGCTTTGTAAAAGGCTCCGCACTTATATTATTTTTTTGAACTTAAATCTTATTCAAAAATTGTTATTTTTGGAAACTGAAAAAAATTACAAAAACCGTAAAGCAACTACTCGTATGAGCTTGTGGAAACTTTAAATATTCAAACTGATTTTCATAATTGCCATTTTCATTTGTCATTCCTATTACAGGTATATGTCTAGTAATAATAACAGTTATTTATGATAATTCTTCTAAAGCTTCTAATCCTGCACCTGTTTCACATTTGTGTAATTTTTTTGGTGTTGCGACAGTACATCAATTTTATATTACGAGTTTAACTACATTTCTGTATAAAGGTTACCAATGATCATTTAATTCTATCTTCCCCTCTCTCTATTCAGCACAAGTAAATTTCATCCCTATGACACTCGCTCAGCGAGTGCCATTAGAATTTCTTATGCAAGATGTTATTACCAGTGGCGCTGTATTCATCTGCTGGCATTAGATGTTGGTCTTCTTTACCAGATGCTATTCGCTCCTCCCCGACCATTGCCATCTTTTAAAATAGCTTAAAAAATTTTTTTCCACTAACAACCTTAAACCCCAACTCTTGTTAATTTTATCTCCTTTTTTCACCAAGTAATATTTTGTTTTATTAACAAATGGAATTTAAATTGTTTGTTAAATAATAGTCCATCCAGGGACCTACCTTTGTCGGCCTAGTGGCCGTACGGGTCCTGGATGGAATTTCTTGACTTTTTGTACTTATACAATAAATAAATAATTAAAATAATTAATGAATGTAAAATAATAAAATAATGAAAATGAAAATTTTCAGAATTGCTCACATTGATAACAAAATTATAATAGTTAAAGGTTGATCCTACAAAAAAATAAAAAAAAAAAAAAGGCTCATGGAAACAATCACGGTTATTAAATTCAAGGGCATAACAAAGTTTCATTTCCATTCGCCAGTTATAAAAAGAAAGCTAGATTTAATTTTGAGAATTTTTTTAATCTCCTCGTTAGGAATAGATCTTACGGCTTAAGAAGGTTGTTTTTAAGCTGAGTTGAGGTAGTGCATTCATTGATTTTTTTTCCGGGGAGACGGAAAAATTGAAGTGGGGTTTTTAAATAATGAAAATAATTCCAATATAATAAGTTTAAGACGGGGGGCTTTACTTTGTTATTCCCGGTAAATAATTATCGTATTGACAATATTGTGCAAGAGAATCCGTAGTTCTGTATGTAATAAAAAGTTTTTACATTTACTTTAAAAGATTAATTTAATCTTAAGAGATAAAAATTACAATTTGACTGAAAAATTCTTATAAAAAAACACAACTATTCTAAAGCCTAAAAATTATGAGAAAGAAAAAAGTTGTCGGAATTAACAATTAAATCTGGAACCGACCGCTCAGTTAAATTTGGAAACGATTGCGTAATTGTAAAAGCTTATATAATTTTTTTAAAATTAAGTTTTAATTAATGGAAATTGCCTCTCTGGATGAAGGGCTTTCTATTTTGCTGTTTACATTCAGTCATGCTTATATTTGAAGATTTTGCGTTGTCAGAAAATAACGGTAGTAGGTAAGTACAGTACAGTAGGTAAAACATTGAAACTTTTCATATTGAATTTCTAAGTAATTATTAAAATCTTTCCATTCTTTAATTAAATTCATGCCAACAGCAATAAGATTTGAAGATACGGAGAACATAAAAAGAATTGAATGGAACTTTAAAGCAATACAAAGTACGAGGGGCGATTGATAAACAAGATCTCCATGGCTGTAACGTTTTTTTTTTGTTAACCGATTTTCAAAATTCTTTTTATATCTTAAACTCACATTTGTCCTCTATGTAATGCACTATTCACTTTTCGACATAGTCCCCATCCCTTTCCACGCATTGCGCCAACGAGTGACTAGTTGGGTGAACCCGTCGGAGAGGAATTCCGGAGTTGTTGTCGACACCACGATTGAATGGCAGCTTTGGACCCTCTTCTGGGTACGATAACGTCCGCCCGCACACGAGTCACCACACACCAGAGGCGTTGCAGCGCCTACAGTTCAAAGATGAAAAATTGCAGTTCAAAAATGAAAGACTTTGCACATTGCGACTTTCACCACTTCCCAAAGAAGAAAGAGTCCCTTAAGGGACATGAGTTGGTTCTGACGGCGAGGTAAACGCTGCCATTCAATCCTGGTATCGACAACAACTCCGGAATTCCTCTCCGACGAGTTCACCCAACTAGTCACGCGTTGGCGCAATGCTTGGAAAGGAATGGGGACTATGTCGAAAAGTGAATAGTGCATTACATAGAGGACAAATGTGAGTATAAGATATAAAAAGAATTTTGAAAATCGGTTAGCAAATAAAAAAGTTACAGCCATGGAGACCTTATTTATCAATCGCCCCTCGTATATATGAATTCTAAATGGAAATTTCTTTAACGAATATGAAAAAAACCCCAAAAAACTGCAGAAGAATACAGGTTTATTCGAGATTTTAATTTAAAAAAGATCGTATTTACTATGGATTCAAGTTGGAGGTTCCATAGTTTTCTTGACTTGTTTCTTACCAAGTTTCTTGTTAAACGCATACGATTTTGCGTACATGTAACAAGTCTTTACTGAGCTCATGCTGAGTAAATAAAAGATTGCTTCTATAACACAGTTATCACTGTAAATAAGCTTATTATGCATTGCAGAATCCATGATATGTACAGCTTTATTTCTTGAATAAAACAAAAATTTATCTGTCTAAAAATGAAAATCATAACCCCCTCCCAAAAATTGGAGAAAAGACTTCAAAGAAGAAGAAAGCTTCCGCTGCTTGGGGTGTAATCATATACTTCGAGCTGCACAAGCAATTTAAGGCATCATTTCGATTTTGTAGATTTCATTACATTGAGAAGACTAATATTGACACGTAAACTAAAATCATTGTAGATGTCCCATTTTTACCTTCGTTTAATCATTCAAACAACGAAGTTACCAACCATCTGAATAATTTTCATTTTTACTTTTATCTATCTTTTCTATTCGACTTTTATTTTTTTCGGTGTCGATGATATTAAATAACCATTAGATTTATTTAGAATTTAATCTAGCAGGGGATCAGCTTTCTGAGGCTTTACTAATCTTCATTGTTCAATCGAAATTTATCGAGTAGTCAGTTTTCGTTTGCTGGCGCTCACGAGCAGGCTGAACTTCAACGCCCTTTTGACTCTTGGAAAATCTTGATGGGCCCCTAAGATCATGGCGCGTTACGGGCAACCTGCCTCCCCACAACCCTTCCCAACCTAATCATACCTCCTCGCTTGTTATTTGCATAAGCTCAAGCTGATCTTAATACAGCAGAGCCTCGATTGTTCAAAAAGACAACTTCCAATATAACTTTGTATCTTAAATTTCTTCGATTTTAAATGTAGAATTGCTCTCAATATTGTCATACGAGGGGCGGTCATAAAGTCGTTATAATCAGCCGGAAGACTGAGAGATGGGGTTATGCTGCACGGTGGTAAGCTTCAGTTCTTCTCCACATAAGCACTTCCCAGAACCACACACTTTTCCCAACGATGGACGATTTGCTGGATGCCACTTTTATAGAAGTCCTCCCATTGGCTGTTGAGAAACTGCTCCACCTCAAAGATGACCTCGTCGCCGTCTTGGAAATGCCATCCACGAAGCGGGTTCTTCAGGAAAGCGAAGACGAAGAAATCGCTTGGTGAATATGGTGGATGGAGCGCATGGTCTCATGTGTGGAAATGTGCTGGCGTGTTGTCGTGCAGAAGTCTGACCCCTTTCGATGTACCTTGCGTCGCCGCTTTGATGTGATGGTCTCCCGTAACTTCGAGATTCCCATGATTGTCTGGCGTTTCCTTCGAAATTTGTGTCTCGTCACAGATGGAGGGGCGTCCACTCCGAGGTTCGTCTTCCACACTTGTCCGGCCGCACTGGAAACGCCGATGCCACATGGCGACTGTCTCGTACGATGGGACATTGCCACCATAAACGATTAACTCCTCATGGATTTGTTTGGCGTTGCACCTTATCACGGCTTGCACCTCCAATTTTCCGACGGGCTGCGCAATGGTCCTTTTGACGCTCTAGTGGCGTTTAGCGGTACTGTATCAAATGTCGTTTTGTATCCTCCTGCACTGGAGGGATGTCGTGGCACCACACATTTTCAAAAGCGATCGTTCTTTCATGTTGATTGTAATGACTTTATGTCCGCCCCTCGTTTTTCAGTAATATCATTTAAAAATTAAAGCTCACCTTCCGCATTTGTAGTAATCGCTGTAACCGGTGTAAACGCATTGTACAACTCCGTCTCCAAAGAAGGTTATCGTCATCTCTCTGTTGCCGCTTATATCTGTATAATAAATATTAAAAATGCATTTGTTTAAAAAATTGAAAAAAAATGTTACTGCATTTAATTAAAATAAATATATTTTAGCGAGATTCATTAAATAATGATATTATTATTTCAAAATTGAATTTAACATTAAATTTAACATTTAACATTGCACTTTTATTCCCAACTCGCTAAAATACGTCATTATGTGGAAGAAAAACTTAAAAATCAGGAATATATAAGACATTTTACCTGATAGGGCGGGGGGGCTGTCCCTTCTTCCGTACCTGCCATTGGGATGGAACTGTTGAGCCTGCGTATGAAACACGCTCGCCAACAGGGAGGGAACCAGAAGAATTATGAACGAATGCTTTCGTACTGCGACCATGGCCATCTGAAAGAAATCAAATGAGAAAAAAAAAAAAAACATTGTAACCATCAATTCTTCTTTCGCTTAAGACAGCCTGATTGGTTCAAATCTATAGAAATTTTTATCATTGATTGGCCTACCTCAATGGCACCCCGGGCCCATCATTTACAAATTAAAAACAATAGCGACGTACAATACGTAAAACAATCCTATCATTTGTGATACGAAATAAATATTATTTGGGCAGAATGTACAAAACCTATTATAAATTAATTTAGCGTATTTGTATTTCTCATTATTTTTTATTCTTATTCTCTCTTAAAACCTAGTGAGCATTCAAATTGTTGAATGAGGCAGATAAATTTGAAATATTCTGTAAATATTATTTTTAATTTATAAGAAATTGCGAGATGTTTTCTTTATCTACTCGTTTGAATTAACTTTACTAGGCATTTGGGAAACGAAAATTTCCTGTGTTCTCCAGCGTTTTCATCTTTATCGGTTACTGATAGTTGATTTAAAATCGGCTGAAACCACAATGTTTCAATGTGGTTTCAAAGCCGTAAAAATTTTCGGAATTATTTGATCCCAAATCCGATATGCAAACAAAGGTCCAATAATATTTTGATGGCTGTATATTCCTTTAATGTAGACAAAATTTCTATCTTTTACGTCTTTCTTAAAAAAGCTTGAATTAGTCTTTTGCTAATATTCAATTTTTATCTTGACGCCTTACTACTGCAATGAATGTTATTTCTAATGAATATTTCCAAAAAAAATTTGATGGAGTTTGACGATAAGGATTTCCTACATAAAATTGTAATCGTCTGCTAAAAGATATATTCATAGCTTTTAGAACAGTGGTTCCCAATCTTTTTCGAATCGCGACCCCCTTTTAACAGGATGGTACATGGCGAAATAAAAAAAATCTCAAAATATCCTAGCTCGGCGGGGGCGCCCCCCCCGCAGAAAAGGTTTTACGACCCCTCAAGCATTTTTATACTTCATTCGTAAATTTAAGGTGGAAAAATTTATCGCACTTTTGTAAATTTAATATGTTCATTGTCTATAAGTTCTGATAGATTATATGTGCTGGAAAAGAGATTCGTGATTTGTTTATATTGAAATAGTTACTACGACCTTTCGAAGTTGATCTCATTGACTGTTCCTTAAGAGACAATACCAGCATTCATCGAATTTACCACAATCCACATAGGATTCTAAATAAACTACGGCCATAAAAGCAAAAAGATAAACCAATATAAGAACAGTTTACTTTTAAAAGGTTTTAGAGGGGAGATAGTCATATGACTGGGAGTATTGTGCGTGCTCCTTAACAACTAACACGTGTGTGCAATAAAAGAAAAAAACTTGGCGTGGTGCCAGAATGTGCTATTAGCCAATCAGAAGCCTAGCTAAGCGCTCAGCCAGGCTTCTGATTGGCTAATACCAGATTCTGGCACCACGCCAGTTTTTTCTTTTATTGCACAGACTAAAGTTTCCCTTTTGTTCTCGTGCTTGTATCATTGTGAAACACAAATTCGTAAACAATACAATCTGCTCATTATCTTTGAATAAATTTATTCAGGCGACCTCGATAACCTAAAAAATTTTTTTTAAACTACATTAAACTACACGTTAAAAAAAAATTTTAATATGAATTACAAACCTCCCCCAAAGCTACTCACTCATCCAAACTCAACAGATGGTGATGTGATATGCAGTAAAACACCGAGACCGGCCTCCGAAAATAACAGAGAGGGGCAAAACGGCGTTAAAGGGTTGCGCGCACAAACAGGCTAAATTCAGCGAAGAGTTCCAGAGCACGAGTAATACCACCGTGAATATTAACACGGTACGAAAAGAACTCCACGGCCTTGGTTTCCATGGAAGATCTGCTGAGAATTTAGGCAACTGAATGGTCGGCAACTTTATGGACATGTCGTCTGCTGAATAAGCTTCAGAAATTGGAGATTCAGTCACTGATTGAGCAATTGTAGTGTTGTTTGTATCTTTGAATTTTTTGATGATTAAGTCTCCAAACATTACAAGAGCAAACAAGACAGCTCAACTGGTGTACAACGATCAGCGTACCCATGCAGAACCAGCTGAAGCAACCCATACACCACCGTCACCAAGCTTCACAGTGGACACTGTATCCGCCAAACCCACACACGTCCATTCGGACCTAAAAAGATAAATCATTATTCCTGGCTCTATAACTCTCATCGCCATTGCTTCTGTGTCCAGTTCCATTGCTTCTGTGTGCTCCTTATGCCATCGGAGGCGCTGAGCTGAATATTCTCTTCGACCATAATATCAAAGTGCATGGATTTCATTATGAAGAGAATTGAATGAAACCTGCATATGGGTGGCCAGACGAATCGCCTCTGGATTTTTGTGGCTTTGGCCTACTTAAACGGGCCCTCGGAAAGAGACGACCGCGAACAGTGGATCTTTGGAAAGCGTGTCAACAGGAGTGGTTACAAACTGATCTTGGTGTTCTGCGTGCCAGCCGCCTGCAGTGGAACTGCGATACAGGGCAATAGCAATGATGCATGGCTACCAGATTGAAAACATTTAATGGTGGCGAAAGGGGTTTTTCCACCTTTTCTGTCCCTCTGTAACTTATTGCCATAGGTTCCTAATAACCTTTTGTACATTCATCATATAAAAACGCTCACCGTCAAATCAGGAGGAAGTCAAATTATGTCAAAACTTAAAAACTACCAAATCAGGATGTTGATGCAGTACGTTCAGATAATATTTACATTCTATTTAATCAAACCTTGATAAAAGTATAAATTTATGATGTAATAATTCATTATCTTACTGGCCAGTTTTAGTAATAGTAAGCACTGGAGAAGTAATGTACGTAAATATGTCCCTTAGAAACTTAAAGTTGGTAAATTGTATTCTTGAATTATAATTTTAAATTAATGATGCCATGAAATAATATTTCCATGTATTAGTTTATTAAGTTTTAACATATGTTTTTAATGAATTTTGCAGTCATATTGGAAGCATGTTCTTCAGTATATTTATTTATTTTAAAATATAAACGGATAACGTATTCAATGGGCGTAAATTACCGTGTAGCAGAACGGTTTAAGAAAGCAAATATTAAAATATTCTTCTAAAGAAAAAGATTTCTGTGCATTTCTGCGTGAGAAAAAAAATTAATTTGTATGAGACTAAAAATGATTTTTTAATGCACCTCACTTTAAGAGGAGGCTTTAAATTTAAGTGGTATTTAAAAAAAAAGACTGTACAAATTTACCTTTATGAAGTTTAAATTACAGTAATTTACAATTATATTTAAGTGAACGAACATTCAGATTTAAACAGTCAATACACTTCTAAAGTCTATTTAAATTATCCTTAGAAAATACTACTTAAAATAATGTCCCTTGGTGTGTAATATGTTTGAAACTTTAAACCGCAAAATCATTCGACGGTGACTCTCCAGCAACGATAGCTGGAATCACACCCAAGGCAGGAGGGAAAACGGAACTTTTAAGGACTGTCTCCTGATCATTTACTAAAGGGGTTCATGCCTCCCAAGGGGACGGATATTACCCTGGAAAAGAATACCAACCTAATTTCAAGCTCCGTTACAATTGGCAATTTTAGCGACGCGGAATTGCCCACTGTTCCACACCAGGTGCGATTTCACTTTAAGTGAGTCCTCAAACGCAACAGTTGCGACTGATTCCAATACTCCACGAAAAGACCGATTCCCAGTTCCCCTGTGTCAAGTAGACCTTCAAATAGTTTCAAACTGACATCAGTATTGCTTAGTTTTATTTGTAATATTAAGAATAGTAATTCAATTTTTATACATTCAGTTCTTGTGACTAGATGTTCATATGTGAATGACATTGTTTCCAATTTGACACATTGATATTTAATTATCTACTTGCTTTTTATGATAGGCTTCTTAATTAATTATCTATTTTGGAAATTCTATTTCTTACTGAGGAAAATGATTTTACATTCGAAGCCATCATTTAATACTCTATAATCGGAATCAGTAATTACATTCCAAGTAATAATACCCAATTAAACACAGGGAACGTTTTCTTTTTAATATTAAATGAATGAAAATAATGCAGGAAATAATTTTTGAAAGAAATAATTAGGGACAACGCAAGTACTAAATTATAAATTTGTTATTTTATTATTGAACATATGATTAGTGCCCTTATTCACATGAGGTGGTTCCATGTATTTAAATTTGAAAGCAGAGGAAGACTATACAAAAGCGTTTTTAGCTCACTCTTTAATGGGTTATAGCTTATAAATTCCTGTATTGCTTGAATTGGTTCTTCAAGTTTTCATAAGAATCCTCTACTACCAGTTTTGCTTTTAGCAATTAGCGATTCATATTCAATGAACAGTTTCTCAAGTCTCATTAAAGAGTGGGTTAAAAGTTAATCTTAATTTTAAACACTTGCGCTTGCTCATTATGCTACTCGAATTCTAATTGTTTTCTCAATGATGGCGGTACTACGATTATAAATTGAAGAACAAATCTGCCAAATGATGATATTTACTGATGAAAAAAGATTATCGCTTTGGTTTAATTTTTATAGTTAGAATGTCTATTATCGCTACGTCTTTTATCTTAAAATGTCCTTTATGCTTAGCTCTCTGCTTTTGGTACTGTGTTTTCGTTGAAGAAAAATAAACTGTTTCCGATGAGTTTTGAGCAGTTCTCTATAGACACGAAGCTACGTAACAGCTGTATATAATTCACCTCACTTATAAATTCGAAATTTAATGGTACGAATATGTAAGTTATCCTGCTAGAAAGAGGAAATCCCAACGTTGCTGAATTTCATTCAGCTTGCTGATTTTCAGTCCAAATACTCTTGCAGGAACCTATTAAAATCGTTTTTCACGATTAAGAAAAGGGGAATAACTCTCGAGCGTAGCTTCTTAATTTCTGGCCATGAGTTACATTAAGATTAATTTCCCTCTCAAAACCTAAATGAGATTTTTATGACTTATAATTTTAATAAGGATATTTTGAAAATAATTTTTAAAATAAATATTGCTATCTAGTTGTTTTATAATACAGTGGCTTATTCCCGATTTTAGTCATTTGCTTACTGCATAAGAAGGTTGTTGAATTTTTATTTTATGGGATTCCTTTTTTTATATCTTTACTGTGAGTGGTTACTATATTAGGTGAAACTATTTGTACTCCTTTTGAGTTTGCTGAAGGGGAGCCAGATTTTTTTTTTTTTTTTTTTTTTTTTGCTATATGGAATTTTCATTTCATGTCATTATTAAAGCACTTGAATAGGGAATTAAAAAATTTCACTTTCAAATTTGAAACCATTTTATACGTACACTGTCCAGTTGCTATCTGCTAAACGTGTGTTTAACTCCGGCAGATAATCAAAAGCAGCACATACAAGGATTACCATAGTGATTGAGACGAAATTGGCAGATGAAAGCAGCTGTCTAAGTGGATGCATTCATTTGTTCATTCAGAATAAGAGCTTGGAGCAACCCGGTCTTGTGATTGATTGCATTCACAGTATCAAATCATTTGAGCATCAGATAATGGAAACTTTGAAAGCTATAAACATGATAGCCAAGACTGCTTGTAACGTTTTCAAAGTATTTTTTCTATCTCTTAAAATGCAAGTACATTCGACAAAGACAAAAAACTGATCAAATATGCGTATTTTTAATGGCATTGCTGAGTGATTATTGAACAATTTAAAACCTACAATACAGGTGTTCAATAATATATAGTTACTACAATAACAAACAAATATTTCAATGACAAATAATGTTAGAATCTGGAATTCAGTAATATTCTATTAAAGAGACTCGCCAATTTTCAAGAGTTACAAAATTAGATGCGCATTAAGAATGGTGAAGAGTGTCAATTGTTACAAGAGTTTAACAATCTATGTCTGTTGTTTGTAATATTCTTAGATTTTTATTTTTGGACTGTCTGTTTAAGGATGTTTGATTATAAATTTTAAGTCAAAAAATAGAATACTCAGAAATTATCATGTTTCTCAATTATTATTTTGAAATAATATTCTAAATTCCCCCTCCCCCCTCCGCAAACTGGCACGAACAATATTGCTAAATTCGGACAAACATTTCTGTTAAATTTGACAATGACTCTGCAATTTTAATATCAGTAAATAAGTTGAGAATATTTGCTATTTTGTGTCAAGTATTTGAGTATATTTATTTGAACAAAATAATCTATAGAAACAGTTAGAAAAATGTTTCGATGAAGCAATTGGAATTCAAGAAGAGTGCGTGCTTCTGTAGCGAAATTCTTCTTTTTTACAATTGTATATTTGTTTTGTATATACGGTCATAAATAAAACAAATAGGAACTTTACTTGCATATAAAATCATTATATAACGTGTCCGTGTTTCATATTAGTTTTTATAATTAGCCTAAACTTATGTACTTTACATCATTCATTTTGATACAAATAAATTCACAAGTTAATGTAAATTTAATAAACTCTTAATGCAGTGGAAGCTATCACGAAGTTTAGTGAAATACAGAGCAAATAAAATATTGATTTCGGTGAGCATCTCTTTGGAAAGGCCATCGCGGAGAACTTCCACTTTTTTTCCATGCAATTAATTTTCGGGGTTCTTATCATCGCTAAATTAAAATGTTAAATTTACTCAAGAAATAATGTTTGCTAGCAAAACTAAATTACACAAGTTTTAGAATGAATTCTTGTTAAAGTATAAATCTATACTTCAAATAATGTTTAAAGTGAAAAAATTACACTTCATTCATTTCAAGCCTCACTCTATCTTACAGAATTTTCTTTGGTGTTTGAATCGATATTTTGATTTTCTTCCGACTTCAATAAATGACTTTAAGAAAAAAAATAACTGATTTTAAAGAATATTCAAAAATTAGATTTCCTCATTTTACCCGGAGCCATTTCTCCTAAAGACTCTACAGTGAGTGACGATAATTGTTATCTGTCGGCACTCATCAGGATTAATGAACTAATTTGTTTCACTTGTGATCTCGACGGAGCCCAGAAACAAACACATTAAGATGCTAGGCGGCTAGAAACGAAGAAGAGATCGGTGTCGACCGAAAACAATAAAGTACTTTATTTATTGCAAGATGAATATTTTCTCTCGGAATGTACATAAGAAATATACATTGCAAGATGGAAATACACATATCAAGGAAAAAATTATTTGTAGATATTCTTCGTTGATACTTAGCATACAATCAAAGATACGCAATTACATGTTTTATTTCATAAGCTTGATTATTTTGGAAGTAAATGGAAAAAAAATATAAACTTTATTAAGAAACCTAATAAACTGTGGATACTTACATGAGAGAAGGGAACAGAAAACCAGATCACCACTTGTCTACAGAGATTTCTAATGCTGCTAAGCAGTCTTCGTTCAACATGAGTCCAAGTTGACTCATGGCCATTTGTCCAAGTTAACTCCTGCAGAACGAAGTCTGCTTACCAGCTAAAATATAGTCATATGACCATTAAAAATCATTGTGGGCACATGGTGATCTGGTTTTCTGTTTCCTCCTCTCAAAACTAAATTATTTTAATTTTTAATTTATGAAAAATACTTAGAAATTTAGAAATCATTTTAAAACTTTAGAATGCATTGACATTCAGTAGTTGGGTATTTAGAAAGCAGCGTTTTTTCTCATTCAAGCTTAGTGTTTATGCTGCTGGTATATGAACCTCAGGACTGTCAATTTGAGCAAAAGATCGGTGATACGAGCCAGGTAATGGCAGACGAGCCGGTAATAGCAGCACAATCACTAAATCCATCAAATACCCCCATGCAAACAAGTCAAAAGAGGTTAAGTCAGGGGAGCGTGGAGGCCATGGCAGCTTTCTTGATCATCATTCCCGACACGATCGCTCCATCAATTTTGCAGTTGTAGCCCTCTAGCGGCCGCAAACGGAAACATAGATCTGCCGGACATTTTTCAAAAAAAAAACAAACTTGCAAGTCGCTCTATGTATTTGCAAAGTTTCGTGATAATGTGTTAAATAATACACCTACAATAAAACCATGAAACCGGGACAATCATTTGTGGACACCCTGTATTAAAATAACGCTCTCAAGCCTTCAGCTGATAGCAGAAATGGGAGATGAATGAAAAATGACTAGATCCTGTAGAGATATTCGTAAGGGATATAGATCTTGCAGTCGTTCCTAATGTAGTTTAGACAGTAGGGACTGAGATATTAATACATACAGACATGGGCATAACTCATTTTGGAGTAATTTTTTTATTTTATTTTATTTTATTTTATTTAAATAGGGAGATTATTGAGTTATTTTATAAAATGTCTATTTTACATACTCTTTTCACTGAAGCCACAAAGCAACTCAATCGGGTAAGATAATAAATAAATTGAAGGAACATCTTCAAGCATTTCAAAATGACAAATTGAAAAGGGAAGGAAAAATTCCGCGACCTGGATTCAAATACGCCATATAGCGTATACAGTAGATATAAATCACTGACGTTTTATACTGTTCGGGTGCTGCTAAATAGCACTATTCAATACAACGCAACTACAATAAAATTGTAACATTGAAAAATAAAATTTGTACAAAGCTAATTGATAAGATGCAAATCAATAATTCTGTGTTGCAGAAAATGACGCGTATAAAAGAAAAGCAATTCCAAGTTAAGAAATTCCTATGAACAATAAGTTATGGTGACTATATGAAGAGATGAAATATAGGTTCGCGTTTGTGTTGTCCGAAATTGAGGTCACTGCTAATTTTAAGATTACGAATAGTTGAGTTCGCCCATCCAACATTTGGAAAAAAAGCAATCTAGCGACGAAATGTTCTTATTATTCAAGGTACGACTTTTTAACCTCCATCCCCATGAGTCTGCATATCACAAACGGATTTACATTTTTTCGATTGCGCTGCTTACGATATCCCATTTTCCATCTTCTTGCTCACCGATGTTCGAGAGGATGACGTCAGCGATGACAGCGTCTCCGTTGCACGCGCGACTGGAACGAACCAATTGTCGAGGCGCTAATCTGCCTCTGGCTACGTCGTGCACGCCTGATTGCCAAGGATCAACTCATTACAGCGAATGCAAACTGCCGTAGACGATGCTTGCGATTAGCGATAAAGCGAAAATTCCATGCAAACCTCGCTATAAGAAATCCACGAAGCGTAGAGCGTGAAATTGAATGAAAATCCCGATCATTTTCTATTTTATTTAAGAAAATTGACGGAAGAAAAGGCGGATTATTATTATTACATTTTAGAATGAGAAAAAAAAATATCAAAATTCAGAAAAAAAATTCAATAAATCATAAGAAAAGTTGAGCTTAATAAGAGACATGCCCTTTTTAATTGCTTTAGGTTTAACATTAATGAAAAGCTTATTTACAAATACAGTATAGAATAATATTTAAAATTTCTTCATAACAAAGTTTATGCACTCTTGATAAGTTTATGATAAGTTGAAAAGTTATTTTTCAACTTTTTAGCTATATAGATATTTTTTTAGCTGATTTTAAAGCCACAAGTACCAAAAAGTAAGATGTCCAAAGAAAATTATCCCATAATGTAATACAGTATAAGTATTATACTTGTATTAATATGACTATCTGAAATCACAGTCCTGGACAGCTAAGTTAAAAATTGCCAAAAACTGCTTTATCGGATGCCATACAAGGTGTCTATTGAGAGGCATCTGTAGCGCAATCTACCAATCGGAATGATATTGCGTTTGGCATGGGAAATAATGAAGTATTCCGCGTAAACTGTTTGAAGTTGCACATATGCCGATAGGAGGAAATGTGGTGTTGTTGTGGCGATAATTAGTCACTGTCGGGATGAAATAATTTTATTGCATTTTTGGATGAAGTATTACCACATAATACAGTAGCTGTTGACGAAAGACTCATCAGTTGCACTTTTCCAATTCATGACCGTCTCGCTCAAAATGTGACTTTTGGCTGTAAGGATTACTTGAAGTTTAAGGATCCCGAAATTGGCATCCTTGAAGGAAACAGTATCATGGGTTGTGATAAACATACCTTCCGATATGTTATTGTTACGTTCATCTGCCGAGAATGTTATACATGCAGGATGCAGTTTTTGGCCAGAATGGTGGCCACAGTATACGTCCTGGCTAGAGAGGGGTGGGGGGACTTTTTTACTTATTCATTCATTCGTAAGAAATACTTGCATAAGCTACATAAGATTTTAGAATAACGGGAAAAATAATATACTGTTATAACTTTTAATACGAAGGTCACTTACAAAATCATGGCAACTATTATTTTCAGCGGAATGTTCAAGGACGGAAGAGGAAGGGATGCGCGAAAGTCAGTTGCTTTTCAACCGTTTTCAGGTATGGATATGGTTTGGGTTTGGTTTGGTTGTTATTAACGTCCATTTCAACCACTATGGTTATATCAAGACGGCGTTATAGGTGCCGTAAATCGAAAACGCGTCTTCGGGCATCAAAGGCGATCACGCAATTACTGAGCCACCGACGCCGTTGTATAGATGTGAGTTGGTAAGAACAACGTGCGTATGTAAAAATAGCAGTGCTTCGCGGTCAAAACGCAAGGGAATATCACGCACAACTCGTAGAAGCTGTAGCAATTGCATATTTGTGATACTGAAGCTACTCGAGTGGCTTTGAATGTTGTGCGAATTATTCGATTGCATGCAATCTTGTTGATTCGATCGAAGATTTGTTATGGATGAGGTATCCCACATAATTGCTTGTAATATAGTGCTGACACAGCTTTTGACAAAATTACTGTACAGAATTTCAGACAGAATTAAAATAGTTTGCAATCGTTTGAATATATAACTTTTGCGTAATAAATTTGTTATGAGGTGTTTGTTATGCAGTTTGCTCATTGAAATGAAAGGACGAATCAAAAACGAATTCGAGGAACTTGATTTGAGTTTCACTGGTCGATTTGGATATCAATATTTTATTGAATTTAGACTTATTCAATTTCATACCTCGTCTTAAATACCATGCCTCTAGCACATCAATGCCTTAGTCAATTTGTTCATGAATTATTTGGAAATTTTTGATATTAAATATTTTGTAAAAAAAAAATGACACGGCAAACAGAAATAGTCCAATACCAGAACCTTGAATAGTACTCTTATAAAAGTTAACTATGATCGAAATGTATGTATTGGTCCGATTGGTGAGATGATCACTATTTAACAAAGATCTTCTGAAATTTGAAATTGGTCCTATTGGGATCTTCTATATCTAGTAATTCGAACTAGTCTTTTGCTTTTGAAACGTAGGCCTGGAGGATACAGATGCTTTGTCCTTGATCAAGTGCATTCTTTTTGTTCAGATAAAATTTCACTGGTAGTCATTATTTATTTCAGCTCCCATCATGAAAGCGTGGGAAAATACCACACGATTTGAGAGGAATATATTACCGTAGCTTTTTATGTAAATTTTTGAAAATCAATTTTTCTATTCATTTTGTTAATGAGGGAAGTACAGCAAGTGACTGATTGTCTTGGAAATAATTATGTGTTTGTTATTCATTTGTAACAATCTATTACGCTATGCTACTTTTTCTACATTCTATAAAATTGGTACCATTCCGATTGGTAGGTGGCCTCGAAATGTGTTAGCTTAATCAGAAACACCCTCTACTTCTGGGAAGATTTTCGAAATGGTAATTAGAGTATTAAAAATATTTAAACAAATTTTAAAAAGTTGAAAAAATAGACAATATTCATAGATCTGGAGAAAACATACGAAACAAAAAAATGAAAGCGTTTAAATTACACGACCGAACCTAAATACAACCTTCTCATAAGTATACTGTATTGTAGCTGAGGATTCCAATCTTTAAAAATATCACTAACTCCATGCTTAAGATGTTATTTTAAAAGTACGGCGATACAACCTCCTAGATTATTGTACATGTAGCTATTGTTCCTGGCGCCAATGAAGTGCGGAAAGTCATAAATTACGACTCGTAATGAGTCTTTCAGTAGCATATGCCTTAGCGTTTTCAGTTGCCATCATGGCTTGAACGGGTGTACTTCGTGCATTCGTTATTAAAGCTTTTATCAAAACAACGAATCTGTGATCCCGACGCAGACAATTTTTAGTATCCAGTTCGCGATTCATCGAAGCGCTGTTGCTCTGAAATGGGAAATTATATTACTATGGGTTGATAGTTACAGGACTTCAGGTTTGTCGTTAAAAAGAAAATTAATCAGACCAGCCTAGTGGCTGAGAGAGCTGGAGCGTAGGCTTTCTATTTCTCAATCTGCCAGGTCGCGTGTTCGAATTCCGCTGTGGGCATGGATGTTTGTGCTTGTCCTAGAATGAGTAAAGAAAATTGTCATGTGGAATTGTTTCGGGAATGCGTGAATATATTAGTCATGTAAATAGGGCTCAAAATAAGGCCATGTAAATAGATGCTGATACGCCCAAACTCGTACGGCAATGGACTGAAAACTTACTGGAAGATTTCGGAACATTCGGACGCCAGAAAGATATTTATATTCTGATAGTCCATTTTATAATCTCCTAAACGTTTACCAGTAATTGCTATGAGGTTGTTTGATCGAACTTACAGGATGGTTTTTCACACTGATCTTAGGTTCATCTGTATAAAATGATGGTTATTCAGAACTTAATAAACGTGACTATGAACACCGCAAGGTATTTGTGAGGTGATCTTTCAGAATTTTCTTATAGACATTGTTTTGATTACAACTGACGAAGCTCACTCTCAGTTGTCTGGATAAGTAATAAGCAATTCTTATCAGCTTCATGAAAGACCTCTACACATTCTTTTGTGTGATATTGTAGATTTCGGCGTTCGTGTCTTTGTATCAGTTTGTTTTTGAGACAGGACAAACTGTTACAGTAACTTTTATTCCATATGCTGCGGAAGTTTTTGGAACCGAAATTCGCCCTTGGGGGCTCTAGGTTAATTTTTCGAAAATCAATTTTTCGAACTCAATTTTTCGAATCGAATTTTTTTAAATCGAAACTTTCGAAGTCGAACATTTTGCCGCCCCATCCATCATCCTATTTTTGGTGGGGAGTGATCCTGTGAGAGTCTCGATATGGCATTGAAGTTTGTGGGTAGTGAGAAAGGAAGACATAAATTGCTCCAAAGACAAGCAAATACAGCAGAAAACTCTCGTGATACACCAACCTATATTGTCTTCCGGTCGATTGAAGTCAGTCAAGATGTTCCAGGAATCGGCCTCGGTGGCTCAGCGGTTGCGTGATCGCCTCTGATGCCCGAGTACGCGGGTTCGATCCCGGC
>JAHWFO010006271.1:771168-784679 GCA_023313115.1 Rhysida immarginata
CATTTTTATTTATTGTTTCTGCCGACCGCGACACATTTTTATTTATTGTTTCTGCCGACCGCGACACATTTTTATTTATTGTTTCTGCCAACCCCCGAGAGATCGATAACGATCTGCCAACCCCCGAGAGATCGATATCGACCACTTTGGGAATCCATGCCCTAGACCATAACGTTGTCTCCGCGAGCTTGTTGCCGTTCACAAATAGTGAAAGGTCTTTGTTTTTTGACGTTGGTCCATCCGTCCGATGGAGCAAAAAACCTGATTCATCTGAGAAGGCAATCGTTGGCCAATCCGTTGGATGTCCAGTGTCGGTACTGCCGTGCAAATTCCAATCTCTTACGTCGATGTCACCACCCCATGTGGTGCGGAGCCCCATACACGACAACGTTCACTGAACCCTCGTTCTGGACATATTTGTGGTAGCCCCTGGTTCATTTGGGCAGTATGTTTTTCCACTATAGCACGTCGATTCGTCCGAACGCATCGCCGCAGCCGCAGTTCCCCTCCTTCATCTATGGGTCGTGGAGCACCATAATTTCCACAATTACTTTTTACGGCGTTACTCGGGCTGTATTTTGACGAAATTTTGAAATATCTACAGAAAAATGAACACATTAAAGAGCTTACAATTAATTTAGTAAACATTTATGGCCAACTATGGCCCTCAAGCAGTTCTACACGGCTCTATTGGAATACTATGAATAGCCGAGTTAGTTTCACATAGTGCCGCAAGAAAGAAAAGTGTAGAATAATGTATGTGGTTTCGAAAGTCGGAGGAAGTAGAAAGAAAATGAAACAATCTGACGTTTCTTCAGCCCTGGCTATGGCCGTAGTTCTTCTATTTCCTCCCAATTAATACACATACTCCAACCCCCCCAAGCGCAAATGTAATTAAATAAACTCTGTTGTTGGCTACTTCGTCAAAAATCAGATGATTTCGAAAACGGCGCTGAAGTCTTGTCTTTCGTTTCGTGACCGACTCCTCTTCATCAGTTGTTCGATAGGCGGCCTAAATTTCTTCCATGGTTCTTGCGTTTTCTCTTCTTGGATAGCGGTGGATGTACATGATCGTTTGTGTCTGTGTGTTTTGCAGTTCCAACAATCTGAGTGGGGTTATTCGCTACTTCGTGATCTCTTGTTCAAATCGCACTCTGCTCTCGATGTCTCGAAGTAAAATTTGGGCATTCAACACTTAGTTAGTCTAGTTGTCGCCATTTCTTCTGTTGACACACCTGGGAACTTCGATGACCACTAGGCACTTACCATTTGCTCAGTGCGCTGGCGAAACCCTCACATCGGCGATCAAAGGGACTTACATCCTCTGCCATTTTCCACTGTTTCTCAGTAGTCTGCTAACTCTCCATTATCTCCAGTTATTGTTCATTTTTAAAGATTTCCAAGATCCAAGAAAATGTTCAGTTCTAATAACTATCAATTCTAAAAAAATCCCGAGCAACAGAAATTCTCTGTATTGTTACGAATTCCATTTTGTTTTATAATTCCCAGAAGTAGTATGCATGAATGCACAAAATTTGTCTTGATAGCTGGCCGGTTGGTGAATTGTGTGTTGCTATCACCATTGTTGACACAAACACGACAGGGCAAAGTTGAACTGAAGTTTTGGCACCGGCAACAACGGCAAAGTGCCATTTCTCGTTTGAAAAAAGTTGTTGAAACAAGAGGATATGCTTTGCGTGTACATGGTGGTGGCTGTTGAAGGAGCAATACGAAACCCTTTCAGGAAAAAGGAAGAGAAACCTGACCCCTACACAGATAAACGCAGACTTTGCCGTTGATAAAGGCATCAATATCTTTACCAGAACCATTTCCCGTTGACTGAATAATGTTGGGCTGTATGAACGGAAGCCTACCAAATGCATTTCAATATCAGCGCTCCATTGACGGAGTGGTGTAGCCAGCATCGTGGTTGGGTAGATCAGAAATTATGTTCTCCGTCGAGTCTTGGTCCACTGTTCAAAGTGATCCTGGACATCTGCTGATCTGGTGTAAACGGGGAATTCGTTACCACTAGCAACATACGCATGCATGAGGAGTTTTGATGTGGAAGGATGTCATGCATAATGACAGAATGCCGTTCTGCAGTGAAGATGAGAAACGGTATTCAACAGATATTCTTGCTGGATCATGTTCGTCTTTTCCGTAGAGCAGTTGGCCCACATTCTGGATTCTTGGGACAATGCTCGTCCACTCTTGCTGGTCGGGGCGATGAAGATATCTGATATTCAGGAAAGTGAGATATTGGATGTTTGCACTGGGCCGCATATTCCCCGGTCATGAATCCCATAGAAATAGCCTGGGATGCTATTGGTAGTCGTGTGGCACAAAGGACTCCTCTCAGAAACTAAAAACTGCCTTAAAGGAAGAAAGGGATAAAATCCCACGGTTCGTCTTAATAGTCTAGTAGTAAGCATGCCAAACAGAGGCAAACATGCATTGGATTCGAGAAGGCATTGCTCCTAATTGAGGTTCTCAAATTTCAAACTAGTCACATGGAGGCACCATTTTTGTATGGTCACACATTGATACTTAATGGAACCTGTTTTGATTTTATTAGGATATTCTTTTTCTTGGTGCATGCAAATTCTGTGCTATTTTGTGTTAATAAAGTCACTGTAATGCCTCTACCGAAGTTTTGGCCTGTTTTATTTCTTGGAACAATGTCTTAATAATGAAAATGTCGTTGTTCCTGAGCAATAGTCAAACAGTGCAGAGCAGGTTATTATACATGTTTATCGGTGTGATCCTTGCTATGTATGCATCTTAGCTTGGATGATGATCTTCGTCTTTTTAGCTGCTATTATTTAAAAACAGTTGGTATATTTTGGTAATTGAAGGAAGTTTTGTTAACTTATTAAGTTAAAGTTTATTTGCTTGTTATTTGATGTTCTTTATTTGTGTATTCTCTTTTTTTTATACAATAATTTCTTTTTAATTTTTTTACAATCGCTCAATTTTTTTTGAGGAAACTCCAATATATTTTGTTTTGTTTGGTTCACGCTTAGCGCCTTTTGTTGTTCCTCTCCGATCTTTGCGCAAAAGTTGCTAGGCAACGACAGTCACTGAGCATTCGTTCTTCTGCTTTCTTCGTGCGGTTGAGTATTGAGATTCAAAATTTTTTTGCAAGCAGATCGCTTTTCCACTAACAGAAATGAACATAGGCTAAGTGGGGGTGGGTGGGTGGGGGGAGAATGCCTTACTTTTGTCGAATCTATAGAAGCGGTATTTTAACCGGTTCACCCAACTCGATAAAATTTAGAAAGAGTTCGATACAGCCGGTGGAAATAGGCTGAATCCTAATACAGGATATAATGCTGTGCACTTTGCCTTTATAGGAAGACACAGTGAGAGATAACCTAATGCTATGCCATATTTTATGAGAACAATTTTCTTCTCTCAGCGATATTAGAAAAACCTTATTAACTTTAGAGTATATTTACGTCGTAAAGCGTACAAAAACAATAATGGATACACCTTGATGTCTTCCAAAATATTTTAGGAAAGAGTATGCATATCGAAATTTATATACATGGTTATTCAAAAAGATTGAGCAGATTTCAAATGCAATTTAACATTGTTATAAAATAATTGTCGGGATCGAAAAGAAATTTACGCTGAAACCGAGTTTACGTTTAAGCGAGTTTTACTTAATATCCAAGTTTACGCACCACTAAGTTCAAATTCATGGTTTATATAAAGCATCAGGATCAGATTTACAATAGATACAACGTTAAAAAACAAACGCAGAACAGTTCTGTAAAATTATTATTTTTTCGAGATATTCTACTGAATACAAAATTTTTGTAAAATTGTTTGATTCTCCTGACACTTGTAAAACCTTTTTAACTGTCGGGTATTTCAAAGTTGGTAGTGCAGCGACATTTATTTCCTCTGAGGTTAATCTGCATCTTTGTAACTACTTCAATAATGTTATCACCCACGATTTCAGAAAGTAGCCTACTAAGTGGCTCTAGATCACCCAATCATTCAGTAATCAGGAAGCAGTTTGGTTAGGTTAGAATAGCTAAACTTGGTTGTTCAGCTGATTCATTGCAGTCATTTATATGAAATTTATACGCACATCCTAGTTTATACTACGTTTTAATCGAGTTAAAATTACATTGTCCTATGTGGATCATATTCAAACGGAAAAAGTGGAATTCCACGTTACACTTGAACAATGGATTCATAATTTTTTATTTGTAATTGAAAATCATTTTTAATTCACTGTTATCATGAGGTAAAGAACCATTTTATATATTTATTTTATTTTTTTATTGTAAACCATTAGTGTTCCGATCAAAATCAAACAAATATTTTTTCTGGGAAAAAAATATTAAGTTATAAGTCGATGTTTTTATACTTTCGTATACGTTAAGTCCGCGAGCGTTTTTATAAATCTTGGTCTTTAAATAACAACATTCACATAAAAAAAAGAAATGGCCTTGATTTAGGGAAACTCAAAACCAAGAAGTCCAGTAGGCAGAAAGACGAAAAGGATATCCAGTTCTTCTTGCTACAATTTTATACAATGAAAATATGATTCATTCATGTGATGTAAATACCAATTATCTTCCCTCGTAAGCTCCTCACAGCAGTTAGTCAACCATTCTTTTCCGAGCTTCTCTTCGTTACATAATTCGTGAACGATCCCTTTAATGTTTTGGATGGTTCGAATCAAAATGGATAAAAAAGATGTACTTTTATGATATCAGATGGCGCCTTTATTGAAAATGCGGCAATCCGCAGCAGCTGAGTGGGTGTAATGAAATTGTCAAAAAAGCCCCCAAGTGATTTTGATTTGAAGCATTTTCGTTATTTTTACGCGGGCGTTTAAAGAAACATTTGAACGATAACAGAAGGTAGGAAACTGACGTTTCGACGGACATGTTATTAAAGTTAGCTTCCCTTGGAGATTTCATCTGTCGGGCAATAGAAGGCGGAGCACGGAAGCCGTCTAAATCGAGAGATTTCTCTTTCATCAAAATTTCCTTATTTCCGAAACACGTCGATGTCTAGCCCTCCAACGAAATTAGGCTGACATCGCGGTGACTTACTAGGTTAGTGATTAGAGCATTAAAGCTTTCAAAATACTTCTCCGACTAGCACTATAAGAATTTACTTTCAGACTCAAAGCTATTTAAAAATACAGTTAAAAATACTTTAAAGATACAACTCTTGAAATTCAACTCAGTTGCCGCTGTTAAAGTTGGCCTCTGCATTACTTAATCTTACGAAGGGTGTTAACCTGAATATTGTTACTAATATCTTAATTACATCGATATTTCAAGTTTCTATTAAGATAACGGAAAAGGAAAATTTTTAATTATTATTATTAATTAACAAATATTTGTTGAATCTGCGAAATATGATGACAAAGTTTCTTAATTTGTTCATGCTGATAACTTAAATCATGCTTGGATTCTTTTAAATTCTGGTATTCAGTTTTGAATTTCTTAATGCAGAAAAATATTTAAAATTCTAAAGAAGGTTTAATAATTTCACAAACTATCAGAAACTTTTGAAATTATTCATTACTTATTCGTTTATTTATAGGAATGAAGTTAAATTAAAATTGTGGCCTCGGTGGCTCAGGGGTTGCGTGATCGCCTCTGATGCCCGAGGACGCGGGTTCGACCCCGGCCGAGGACGACGAGGATTTTTTCAGGGGGAAAATCCTGAGATCACGCACTTCCTTCGGTAGGGAAGTAAACCCGTTGGTCCCGTGTAGTCGTTTGCCGACTGCACGTTAAAGAACCCTTGCGAGGCAAAATTTGCGGCCCCTATAACGCCGTCCTGAAACGACCATGGCAGTTGAAAAGGACGTTAATACCAAATAAACCAAACCAAACCAAATTAAATTGTTAAAACATTGGCAATAGTTTAAAAACACTATTCAAAGATAAAAGGAATATTAGAATAATGCAAACATGAGTAAATTTGAAATCTATATTAAAAAGGATCAAATCATAGAAAATAAAAATAAATAGAATAGATACCTTTTTCTGAACATTGAAACGTTGTTTCAATGTTTTCATGATTGCTCCCGTACAAGCCCTAATGGAGCTTCGAAATATGGATTATTGGTTTATATGAATTATTGGTTATTGGTAGTTTGTAAATGTACTTAGTAATTTTATCCATTTTAAATTTTATATTTTCATTAATTTTTAATATGATTTAATTTGAATAAATTGAATTTTAAAAATTATTATTATTATTATCTTTAAGATTTCATCTTCTTTAGTGTTAACTGAGTCTTTAAGCAAAGAGTACGGGTTTTCACCAAAGTAACTCTTTGCTATTGTGCAGAGTTGAGAAATTTTCTTGTAATGTGACGTGTTGAGATAATTATAGCCTTTTTTAACTCAATATATGTATTTGGGCTCAAATGGAGTGTTTTAAAACTATTTTGAATTTGTTTCGGTTTGGTTTTTAACTATACCAGTAGCTAAAATAACGATGGGCACTATATACATTTGATCCAAATTCCAGATTCTTTTTATTTCTATTGCTAATTCTTGGTACTTGGTAACTTTTCTGCTATTGTTTTCTCGACATTATGAGAAAGTGGTACTGTAATATCCATTAAATAAGAGGTTCTATTTTGCTTGCTAATTAAAATTATATCTGGTCTATTGCTGTTGATGGTTTTATCTGTTTGAATCGTCAAATCATAGTTATCTATTAATTTGTGTTGAAGGGCCAGTTTTGATGAATAATTTTTGCAACTTCATTATGCCTATTAAGATATTGTGTTGGTTAACATCCTTCAGCCGAATATAATGTGTTGAATTGTTTCTGGGGTTTGAAAACATCTTCTACATCTATCGTCTGTTGAGTATATATTTTGCATAGTTCTTTGTATGGATAACTTGATTTTGGATGGCGATCATGAACCTTTCCGTTTCTCCATAAATGTCGCCCAGTGACAGCCATCTGTTGGACGCAACTTTATCCACACTCGATTGATTGAGGTCATTGAAATGACGTCCATGCAGTTCCTTCTGAGTCCATACTTCCACCTTTCTATTCAAACGAATGGCATTTATATTGGTTGTTGTTTGAAGAGATCTATTTTTTAAATTTAATGGTGTCAAAATGTTGTCAATATACACTATTGATCTATGCATTGGCGAATTATGAGATTTATTGTAGAAAAGATTTCGAAGATTATGTATTTGAGTTTCTAAGAGTTGCTGTATATCCATTATTCCCCTACCTTCTATATATCTTGGTAGTGTTATTCTCTCTATTGGGGCCTTCGGATGATGCAAATTGAACTTTGTGAGAGTTGCTCTGATGGATCTCTCTATTCCAGCTATTTCAGTTTCGACCAGTTTATTATTATTATTATTATTATTGTTTAGGGAAACCAAACTCGGATCAAGTCCGGAGGCCAAGTCCCAGAGGCGGACCTAAGAGAGGGCCAAGTCCCAGGGACTCATATGTAAGGAAGGGAAAAATTACGCGCTCGTGGGAGTATTGATGTTTGGGTGTAGGAATTTCCCTACTATGTGACAGGTGTTTAGAATTGTGCTTTCTAGGTTTTGCTTAAGTGTGGGTTTAAATTTAGTGTTGACAGGCTTTTGTGCAGTGAATGTGGAATAACCCCAATGGCAGAAAGAACGATAGGAACAATGTGTACTTTGTTAACTCCCCAAAGGCGTTTTATTTCGTGTGCAAGATCCGTATATTTAGTGACTTTGTCAATGTATGTCTTTTGTGAATTGTGTGTGTTGGGGATGGAGATATCAATTATGAAGGTCACTTTGTTTTGCCTATCTATAGTGTAATGTCTGGTCTGTTATGAGGGATGTCTGGTCAGTGATTATAGCTCTGTCAAAATATAGTTTAGGTGTGGTATTCTCTAAGACAGTGTCTGGGATATATTTATAGTATAGAGTATGGATGTCCTAGCTTGCATATCTTAGCTAGATGTTGATGTACGATGTTGGCTACCTGGTTATGTCTGTGTAAATAACACTGGCCAACAAAATTTAAGATTTTTCTTGTGACAAAATGAAAATGGGTGATTTTTGGTAGTATTTTCTCTGCTGATTACGAATATAATTTTTAAATTTCTCTAGCACGCACAGCTTTCTTGTTTTACAATGAAACATTTTTAAATCATTTAGTGTTTGGGGCCTGGTCAATTTCCTTGCGGCCCCAAAATATGGATACTTTAACAATGTAGCCGCTTCTCTTCACTCCCATTACTTTAACATAGAAGTCTCGATGTGCATAACTTAGAAACTTGACGTGATAGAAATAATCTAAAAGCAGATTCGGATTCTACCTACAAATTAATACTAACAACACTTTGTGTGGTCTTAGTCACAAAATGTGTGTTGACTAGTGTAATCTGTCTGCGTGAGTATTTTGCAACTGGATATGACGTGTTGAATGGCTTCCTCTGCGATATGGCATTTCCTGCAAGACCCATCAGTCGAATCTTTGATAATATGTTTTCTGTAGCTTTTAGTGTTAATAACCTGGTGTCTTGTATGGCAATTGTGATTCCTTCAGTTTCCCCAAAGAGACTCCCTTCACTCAACCAAAAGTTCGACGCTTTTTTGTTGACGTGTGGCTGGTTGAGGTCAGAAGGATGTCTACCATGGAGTTGCTTTCCGAGCCATGATTGAAGTTTAGTGCATGTTGTAGGAATGTTATGGGTGTTCTGCATGCTGTGCAGATTCAGAGGTGTGTATTTTGTATCAGCCATGCAGACTGCTTTGTGTAATGGTGATGTGTGTTGTTTAGAGTAAAAGAATTCTCTGAGTGACTGAGTCTGTTTCTGGTGTAGATCTATTATGTCAATAAGACCTCTGCCTCCCTCTGAACGAGTCTTTCAATAGTTGCGTGTGGATGGTGTTTTCTGTGCTTTGTAAGCAGTTTACGTTGTTTCCTTTCAAGTCCCTCAAGATCTGTGTGTGCCCACTGCATGACTCCAAAGGAGTAGGAGAGTATTGGCGTGCATAGGAGTAGGAGAGTATTGTAAGTATTGATGGCCTTGATTGAATTTCTGGAATTTAAATGCGTTTTAAGTATTGTCTGTAGCCTATGAAGTTATTGTTTAGTGAGTGTATTCTTTATGTGTTTGTGCTCTAGAAGCTTGGCTTGCTTAAATCCTAGATATTTGTATAATTCGTAATTTTCCATAGCAGCAATGTGGTCTGGTTCATCAAATGTGAAGCCCCCTTCCCTGATTACTCCATTTTCAATGTGAATGGTTTTGCATTTGTCCAACCCAAATTGTATGTGTATGCCTTTTGAAAAAGTTTGTGTAATGCCAAATAATTGGTGCAATTGTGTTTGTGTGGAGGCGTAGATTTTCATGTAGAGTAAGTGTGAAAGCGTGTAATGGCAGCTTTTATTATGTTTAATTGTGTAGCCGTAAGTTGTGCTGTTCAGTCTGTTTGAAAGTGCATTTAGTGCAAGACAAAACCAGAGTGGGCTCAGTGAGTCACCCTGGAAGATGCTCCGGTTTATCTGTATTTTGTCAGTCGTGATGGTTTCACTGTTGAGCGTGAGGTGTAGTGTAGTTCTCCAATGCAGCATTGTACTTTCTAAAAATGTGATAAAGGTAGGGTTTATTTTATATAATTGCAGTGTATATAAAAGCCATGAGTGTGGGACACTATCAAAGACCTTTTTGTAATCAATCTAGGCTGCATGGAGGTGGCGATGTTTATTGTGAGTTTGCTGGAGGACCACACTGTCTATCAGGAGTTGCTCCTTACAACCCATGTGATTTCTACGGCATCCCCTTTGTTGCTCAGTGAGAAAGTTGTTTGTGTCTAAGTGTGTATAAATTTTGTTTGCGATACTGGCAGTTATTATTTTGTAAAGTGTAGGCAGGCATATGATAGTGGGTATATTATTTGCATATTATGTGGGATCTGTAGTGTTATGTAACTTCGATACCATATATGTTATCCCTTGTGTGAGGAAGTATGGCAATGTCTGTGGTGTTTGCAGAGAGTTGGATATCTGTTTTGCAAGGGTCAGATGCAAACAGATGAAGCGCTTATACCAGCCTTCAGCTTAAACAGTGGTTCTGAATCCTGTCTACACCTGGAGCCTTCCAATTGTGAGTACGTTTAATGACTTGTGAGAGCACGTTCATCTGCTGTTATGTCAGTATAAGGCATGTTTGGTAGTGTAGATGCTAATTGCTCCTCTTCCCTGATCCAGCTAGCTTCCCTATTATGTTAACTGAGACAGACCAAAGAGACGACCTATTATGTTGGAGTGCTGTTTGTGTTGGCAGACCAGTGTTTTGTGTCTGTGTATAATCTTTGTTTAACTGCTTATAGAATGTCTTCTCATTGTTTGCGAATAACTTGTTCTGCTGTTTGCGCTGAGTGCATGTTTTATATCTCTTCAGGCGTTGTGTTTTTGCAGCTAACTTTTGTTTTATTGTATCCATATATTCTGTAATGTTTTGATTGTGCCGCTCATGTCTGGTGTGTGTTTTAATCTTCTTAAATAACTGTCTGAGGCGTTTGTTCTGTTTTGATGAAGTGTTGTTTTTAGTGTATTGTGTAAGTCTACCTAACTGCTTGCGGATTTCGTCAATCTCAGACTCAATCCGCTTTTGCCATTTAGGTTTCTGTTAGGTGTAAAATTTTTGTTTGTGTTTATGGATTGGTTTCCTACCCAGTGTGGATATAACTGTAAGAGCCCCAGCGTAAATAAGTAGGTGTATGTATTCTAAAGATAGATTTTCTTCAGTGTACTGTGGTAAGATATATGTGTTCATGTAAGATAAAATTTCCCCTGTTTTGCTGTTTATGATAATTTTAGGTATACCTGGTCTTTGTGTGGGATCTGTTCCCCTGTAAACTGTAAGGTATCTTTGTAGGGTGTCATTTAATGTTTCAATAAGTTTGGTAATCATGTTGTGTCGTGGATGAATATCATGGTGAAGTTCATTGTTGAGTGTGTGTTCTACAAGTTCATTAGTGATGTCAATGTTATAGTTTGAATCTGTGTGTTGAGTGTCGGTTTGTGTAGATGGCTCTTGTTCTTGCAGCTGTTGTGCAACTTCTTGCTTTATTTTCTGTAGCGTGGGTAAGGGTATTAAATTGTTCATAACAATTGTGCGACGCTGATTTGCAATGCGTTGTTCAGTGACTGTGATGTGAGGATATGTCTCTTTGAAAATGTTATATAACCGTTGTCTGTAAGCTGTAGTGTCAGTTTCCAATTTAGTGACTGCGTAGTAGGCTCGCATGATAAAATGGTTTATGTCATTGGTCATTTCATGCGCTGGCATGGCTTGCCTGCCTTAGTGGTCGAGAGCAAAGAAGTTCTTGAAACACTAAGGACAGGTTGTGGCATTGCAATAGCCGAACAGGGGTTGGTGCTGCTTTCGCCACCAGTGGCCCTGGGAGATTGTGGCATATTTTTCGAACGTGAGCCTCTGCCTAACCCACGAGCGCGGACCTTGGTAACCCGGGTGAGTCCGAGCCGGTATCAGATAACGCACTAGCACTAATCATAGTGATCACCAATAAATGTGATCAAAGACGAATTTCGGTCTTAGACCATCCTTAGCCAAAGGATGACCATCCCCATCCTGGTGTAAGACCGAAATTTGTCTCCGTAATAAATTCATATTGTTGTAAAGTAGAACCTTTTTCCTTATTAGGAACTTTAGCATAAAAGCTACTTATAAGAATGCGCCCTTGGTCTGTATGTTTATCCGGCCGTCCGTACGTCTGGCCGTCCGGCAGCCGTTTGCACGATAACTTGAAAACGGATTAACTTTTTCAAATTCTGTTTTCAGAAATATGACTATCAAAGTCTTAGCTTGGCCGTATCAATTTTTCAGAATTTTTCGTGGACCCCTTCAAGTCGAATTCACGTGCTAAAACAGTGAGTGTAAAGAATTCAAAGGTACTGGCATGTCATATAACAATCGATTTGTCAAGAAGGAATATATTGTTACTTTCTGTTCATCTTTTAGGCATTATTGACATCGGCGCGCGCACGTGAAGTCGCTTTGTCGACGCACGATTGCTCAAGTGCTCATAATCTATAAGCTTATTAAGTAGCGGAAAAATGGAGCGACTTATTGGTTTTATTTTATACACGATTTGAATCACCCTTCATCATTTCTACATTTTTTGAGGTAGAAGATTGAAACTCGGAATAACTTACTATGGGCATGTGCACCTTCACTATTTAGTTTGGTTTTGATTAGCCCACTATGGTCGGAGTTTTGGGGGTGAAAATTAGAGGGGGAGCAAAAGGTTTATGTGCATTTATGCATATAAAGGAGTGAAATTCGGTATGCATATTCCTATAATCAAGATCTCCATTATATGCAGATTTTTTTTTTCCCGAGGTATCCATGCCTTCCCACTCGGTGGTGGAAATGCATCTAAAAGATGGGGACTACATTGAAAAATAGTGTACCAACTCTGTAATAAAGAAGCTGTAAAGAAATACTTCCCATTTTCATTTGACTGACCCTCGTAAGTAGAATAAGAATGGAGCTACTTATTGGTTTTATAATGTCAGTCCGTCCCCTTCTTAATTTCTACATATCTTTTGAGAGAGAGGGTTGAAATTCGGAATGTAGCTTACTATGGGCATGTCAATCTGTTCTGTTTAGTTTGGTATTAATTGGTATACAGGAGCCGGAATTACGGGAGTGGGATTCAGAGAGGGCAATATTGGGCAAGATCTACAGTACTATGAAGTTTAGGCCCAATTGTTCCAGTGGGATCGGATTTGCGGGGGTGGCAGTCACTTGATCCTTAGAACTATGGCAACATCTGGCATGGGATATATCATCGTTCGGAAATGATGAGAAAGGAAAGAGGATACGAGGTTTTTTACATTTTTTACATATTACGTTCGAGAAAATCAATTTATTAATTAAAAAAAAACTCGGGGAGAGGTAAAAGTGCAGATGAGGCGGTAAAAATAGATGACTTGCCTTATCCTACTCGGGAGGCGGGGGGAGGGGGGGGATAATTTCTTTTTAATAAACGTAAATGTATTTCTGCTTCACTGCTAAAGCTCCTACTTGGAATGTTTACAAGATTTTATTTGACTTTTTATTTCCTTATACATCTTATTTGAAGGTTGTCTCCAAGAAATGTAGTGGATGAGCAATATCAGTGAATGCTTTAATCAACTCCTTGATCTTTTCAGTTTCTATGATGATCGCCAACATAGGAATTCCAAATTGATTACAACTTCTCGTAATAGAATCATACTTTATTTTTTAGGGATGCAAAAGAAAGACAGAAAGAAAGAGTACTCACAAGCAACTAAATACATATTTCCACAATAGTATTTCGTTAAATCAGCAGTGAAATTAATCTATGGAAATGGGCGCTGCACGGATAAAATGACTAAATCTTTCAAGAAGATAGGAAGCGAAAAGGTGGATAAATCTAACCACCATCGTTATTTATAAATTGTCGATATAAATTTGTCGGTAAAATTTGTCGATATAAATTTGTCGGTAA